>LBNU01006092.1:0-24414 GCA_014162995.1 Artemisia annua | reverse complement strand
ATCCTTTTTGTTTTCTCTTTGTAGATTAAAGAATTCTCATAGGCTTGATCACGCAATTCAACCAATTCATTCAATTGTATTTTACGATGATCACCCGCGGTCTTAAGGTCAAAATTAACATGTTTCAAAGCCCAATATGCTTTATGCTCTAATTTGATGGGTAAATGACAAGTCTTTCAGTAAACAAGCTTATATGGGGTACATCCGATTGGTGTTTTGTAAGCCGTACGGAAAGCCCATAATGCATCATCCAACTTGTCGGACCAAGAAGCACGATTTCCATCAACGGTTCTTTCTAAAATTCTCTTAAGACCACGATTGGACACCTCAACTTGACCGCTCGTTTTCGGATGATACGCGGTACTAAGACGATGAGTAACTCCATATTTGGACATGACTTTAGCAAATTGATCATTACCAAAATGAGTACCACGATCACTTATGCTAGCACGAGGTGTACCAAATCGGGAAAACAAGTTTTTCAAGAACTTAACCACTACTCGGGCGTCATTTGTGGGGAGCGCTTTCGCTTCAACCCATTTAGACAAGTAATCGACCGCCACAAGTATGTATTTATTCCCTCTCGAAGACGGGAATGGTCCCATAAAATTGATACCCCAGACATCAAAGATTTCACACACTTGAATAGCGTTTTGAGGCATCTCATCACGTTGTGAAATTTTTCCTTGACGCTGGCACGAGTCACAAGATTTCACCAAATCTTGTGCATCTCGGTATATCGTTGGCCAATAGAAGCCGGAATCAAAAACTTTCTTTGCGGTAAAGTTGGCACCATGATGTCCCCCCGTGGGTCCATTGTGGCATGCCATAAGAATTTCATCGGCTTCCTTGCCGTGAACGCACCGCCGGATCACTTGATCCGCACAAACTCTAAACAAGTAGGGATCGTCCCAATAATAATGCTTAACATCCTTAAAGAATTTCTTTTTCTGCTAGGACGACATCCCTTTCCTTATGAAATTACCCGCATGATAATTCGCAAATTCGGAGAACCATGGGGTACTAGAATCACTATGTGATACACTCCCAAGTGTCTCAAGAGGAAATGATTCATTTATATCCTTTTTCTCGAGAACACTTTGATGAGGATTTTCGAGTCTAGACAAATGATCGGCGGCTAGATTTTCCGCTCCTTTTTTGTCTCGAATTTCAACATTGAATTCTTGAAGGAGGAGAACCCATCGCATAAGTCTTGGTTTAGCATCTTGTTTGTTCATTAAGTACTTTAAAGCCGAATGATCCGTATACACTATGCATTTCTTTAAAAGAAGGTAAGGTCGAAACTTTTCAAAGGCATATATGACCGCTAACATTTCTTTTTCGGTAGTCGTGTAATGAGATTGAGCATCATTCATTGTTTTACTTGCATAGTGTATCGGTTGAAAATATTTATTCTTTCGTTGCCTCAAGACCGCCCCGATAGCATAATCGCTAGCATCGCACATGAGCTCAAAAGGCAAGCCCCAATCAGGGGCAACTAAGATAGGAGCTTCCGTTAACTTCTTCTTTAGAATATTAAATGCATCAATGCACTCATTTGAGAAGATAAACAGAGCATCCTTTTCAAGAAGGTGGGTCAAAGGTCGAGCTATCTTGGAAAAATCTTGAATAAAACGTCGGTAAAAGCTGGCATGACCGAGGAAACTTCGAATTCCCTTGACGGTCGTTGGATGAGGTAGCTTTGCGATCACATCGACTTTAGCTCGATCAACCTCGATCCCGGCCTTAGAGATTTTATGGCCAAGGACTATACCCTCTTTAACCATAAAGTGACATTTCTCCCAATTTAGAACCAAATTAGTTTGTTCGCATCGTTGGAGCATTTGTTCTAAATGGGAGAGACAAGACGTAAAAGAATCACCATAAACCGAAAAATCATCCATAAAGACTTCCATTGTTTTCTCAATCAACTCATGAAAAATGGCCATCATGCACCTTTGGAACGTTCCAGGAGCATTGCATAAGCCGAATGGCATTCGTCGGTAAGCAAACGTTCCATAAGGGCACGTAAAAGTCGTTTTCTCTTGATCTTGTGGATCAATCGGGATTTGAAAATAGCCGGAAAAACCATTAAGAAAACAATAAAACTCATTTCCCGCAAGACGTTCGAGCATTTGATCCATAAAAGGAAGCGGGAAATGGTCTTTACGAGTCGCATCGTTAAGTTTGCGGTAATCGATATACACTCTCCAACCGGTGACGAGACGTGTGGGGATTAACTCATTATCATCATTTTTCACAACGGTAATACCACCTTTCTTTGGAACACAATGGACCGGGATAACCCATGGGCTATCAGAAATGGGGTAAATCATCCAAGCGTCGAGTAATTTGATAACCTCTTTTTTAATGACTTCATGTATTTTTGGGTTAACCCGTCGTTGTTGTTGGACGGAAGGTTTGTAATTATCTTCAAGTAAAATCTTGTAAGTACAAAAACGAGGGTCTATGCCCTTGATATCGGAAATTTGCCAAGCGATGGCACTTTTATGCTTCTTAAGCACATCTAAAAGACGGATCTTCTCCTCGTCTTGAAGGAATTTAGAAATGATAACGGGAAATTTGTCGGTTCCTTCTAAGAAAGCGTACTCAAGATGAGAAGGTAATTCTTTAAGCTCGGGCTCGGGAGGTTTTTCATTTGTCGGTTCGGTTTCTTTGACTTCTTTAACTTCTTCAACACAAATGTCCTTCGGAGGGAGAGGAGAAAAAGGATCTTCATTCAAGAGTTGTTCAAGCACAAGAATATCTCCCTCCGGATCGTAATAAGAATTATCAACATCCGGTGTGTCGATAGCAAGAAAAGCATTGACATCTTCCAACAAGAAATCACTTCCTTCAAACGGAGTGAGGGAAGGGGAAGAGTCGGCAATAATAGGTTGAGAAGAAGGAGAATTATCATTGGGAAGAGAAGAGGAAGAATTATTAGTAGAAGAAGAATCACAAGTGGGATTGCCACTTGAAACGTCATGAGAAAAACCAAGAAGCTCTTGAGAATACTCCTCCGAAACTTCATCAATAATATCGATTCAGTTAACGGACATGCAATCATCGGTAGAAGAGTATCTCGACGTTTGATCTAAGTTAAACGTGACGGCTTCGTTACCATTTCGCAAGGTAATCTCCTCATCCTAAACATCAATCAAAGCACGACCCGTCCTTAGGAAACCTCTACCAAGAATAAGAGGAACCCTTGGATCGGGATTGATTCGTTAAGTTTTGGTGTGTAAAACAACAAGTATTCAAAAATATCAACAAAGTGGAGTCAAAGTTATCGTGAGTGACAACTAGACGTAAAGAAATACAAGTAAACCTTTTAGGAAAAAGATTACCTCGTAAACTCGTGCAATGTGATATTTGTGAGACCGGGAAGTGATTTCCCGAGTCGTACCCCAACGAGGTGTGAATGGAAAGATTCGTGAAAGATCGAGATTAAAGACTTGTATGTTTGGTTGTGAAAGATTGTTTGGAATTATGGTACGCTAAATTAACGAAATTGGAAAATTAACGAACAAGGATGAAAATAAATTAACCTAAAGGGAATAAAAGGCAATTGGCAAACTAAGGAAATCCTAAAACACTACGGGAAGCAAAATTAGGTATCGGGAATCTTAAATCACAATTTAAAACAAACACGTAACGTTTATTTAAAAACAAACGTCACGCGCAAGATAAAACGTGAAATTTAAACACGAAAGGTCCTACGAGTCTACAAACAATTTTCTTACGCACTAAAAGACAAAAGAAAATTTTGGAAAAAAGAAAATTAATTTTTTAAGAAAAATCCTAATTATTATGAATTAATTACTTTTTAAACTAAATTAAATCAAAATAAATATTAAAACTAATTAAATAAATCTGAAACTTTTCTGGAAATTAATTTAAGCTAAAACAAATATAAGAAAAATAAAAAGTTAGGAAAAAGCAGTTTTAATAAGCTGTAAAAAGCTCAAAAGCTAAAATAAGCTTAAAGGAACACTACTACTATAAAAATAAAAAGTGGAAGATATAACTTGAGAAGTCCCTAGGGCAGTTGGTAAACGTGTGGGTGTTGTGAGGCTTTGAGGCTAGAGGTCACAGGTTCGAATCCTGTGACTCTCTTTTTGAAAACTTTTATTATTTATTTTTTTTTTCTTTCTTTCACAAACACAAATTACTACACCCTTTCAAAACAGATTATACTAACAAAGATTCAACCAAAATTTCATTTCAAATCCCATTTCAAAACAGATTCAAGCTTCATGGGATTTTTTTGTTCAAGTTTTCTTTGTTTTCTTGTCCTTTGAAATGTCTCACAATACTACTTAGCTAAGTAAGCTAAAACAAGCTTTAAGGTTTCAAAACAACAAACAGCAAGACAAAAACAACAACATTAAACATGAAAAAGGACTACCAACAAGCAGAATTAATAAAAACAACTCCAAGAACACAACAAGATCAGTAAGCAGTGGTATCACATCAAGAACATGAATAAGCTCAAGTGAGATTATAAGCTCACAAGTGCTTAAGTAAACTAAACAACAAATAACAAGAACAACAGCAAGCAATAACTATGCAATACAACAGGAACAAAAACATCAAGATCAAGAACAAAAACAAGAACACAAATAACAAGCAGCAGCAGTCCTAATTAGGGTCTAAAGATGGCTTATGAATAAGCAGTAGATAAGCAGTTTAGGGAAATCTAAAGGCACACTCTTAAACACCACCTAGGGGGCTTCCTAAAGCAGCAAGAATCAAGGGATTACAACAAGGATTGAGCAACTTATGCTCAATTCTATTTTCTCAAAAACTGGGTGCAGGGGAGATTCTCAGTCAGACACCCAACTTCCAATCCACCTTTCTATGTCCAAATCTCTCTCAAACCCAAATTTTCTTTTTGAAATGTATAAACAAGCTGGGTGATATTTCAAATCAACAAGAACCTTGTAATTTCATTAACTACTGAACCCTAGAAAGTGAAATGAAATCTGCCCAAAGTCTGAGTATGCAAGTTTTGACTTTATGAGAAATTCTTAGAACTTTGACTAAATTGAGATTGAACTGAGCTAAATTGATTCAATGATGTTTCTAAGCTACAAATGAAAGCATTTCAAGCAACTATAACAGATTTTGAGTTGATTCCAAAGATTTGACTCACCAATTCATACACAGTGAACTGCCATGGGATTTGTAAAAGGATTTTGACTTTTTTTGTGAACAAGTGACTAATTGAATGGTCAAACTGAGTTCCTTTAGGCCTAGGCAATTTGTTTGAACCAGAAAATATAACAAATAACAATGAGACCTCAACAAAAGAACCTGAACCAAACACTCCTATTTCTAACTGTTTTAATAATTAACAAAGCAAATTATGAAATTAATGAACAAACTTGGCTAATTAACTTAATCTAAGCAATAATGAACTGAATAAAACAGGTTAACACTAGAGATAACAACAAATCAATTTAAACATAAAACATGATAAAATTTAGTAACTTTCTTACTTGACATTCAAAGCTTAGAACCCATATAAGAACTAGGACCAAAAGAACAGCCTAATGCTCCCCATGGAGCTCTAAACCAACATCCATAATCAGCTCTGCAACTGCCACAGCAACTCTTTCTCTCTTCTTCTAACTTATATATATTTTTTTATATTTTTCTCTTTTTCTTTTCCTTGCTGAGTTTTTTGATTTTCTTCGATTTCAATTAACTTTAACAATATTTAGAGAACATTCTGAGACTAAATTGCTTTCCTTTAAATGAAATAAAAAGAACTTGAACCTTAACTTGAAAATACGAATTATAATAAACTTGAAAGATACTTTAATTGAACTGGAAAATTGCAAATACAATGTTCAACTAAAACTAAAATAGAAAAGATACAAGGAAAAGGATGCCTCTAAGGGCTTACATGAGCTCACTACTTATACTAGAAAGTGGTAGGTAGGATAATGGCTTCTTGGTGCTTGCTTCTCTGGAATTAGGGCAACACTGCACACTCTTGAACCTTGCGAAGTGATCCCCACCATCCAATTAGAATAAACTTGATCCTAACCTTTAAATCAGTTTTGGCGGGAAAAGGTGTTGTGGGGATTTGAGGATTGCCAGGGTGGATTTAGTGGTAGGTATGGATTTGGAGAAGTTTAGTGGGATTGGGAGTGGTGTGGGTGGTGCTTTTGAGGAGGGTGGGGGAGTTTGAGTGTTGCAGCAATGGTGGTGGTGGTATAACTTCTGGGTAAAACGAAGAAAGGAGGGAAGGGGGGGTTGACTTTGCTTTTGACTCTGTTATAAAACGTGGGGTGGGGTTTATAAAGCTATTGGGCCAGGAAAGGAGTGGGCTGGGTATTGGGTTTTAATGTTGGGTTTATTTATAACACAAAAGGGTTCATTTGGTTTTGTAAGTAGATAAGCCCAAGGACCATTGATGTATTTTCTGAATTTATAAAGGGTCTTTTCTGCCAACATTGCAAACTTCACTCAAGGACCATTCTTGACAACTCTTGATTTCCCGGGGTCCTTTGTTGATATTTTCTTCAATTTAATTAACTAAGGACCATTTTTGCTAATTTCACACACTGCAGGGACCAAACATGTAAAATCTCCAAACTTGCAATCCAAGGACCAAATTTGACAACTTGACTTTTCAAGGACCAAAGTTGCCTTTTCCTTCCACCATATTCATCCAGGGGCCAAATTTGCCATTTCTGAAAGTTCAGGGACCAAACTTGTAATTTTTTGAAAGCTTTTCACCCAAAGATCATTTTTGATAAATTTTGACTTTTAAGAATTTGGTTTAACTTTTCTTTTCAAAATAAATGCTCAGGGACTGATTTTGTCAAGTTTTGAAAGTTGGGGGACTGAAACTGCCAATTATGCAAACTTTGTACGATTTTCATTTGTTTTTAATCATTTTGCATCTAAAACATATAAAACACGATCTTTGGGATATTTTCAGTATTTGGATGTGTTTCCGAGTGTTTTCACGTGTTTTGGCAGTTAAAATATTATAAAAATGATGAGTATTTACACACTCATCAGGGATCAAAATCAACAATCACAAAATCGGCGGGGAAATGAAATTTTCCAACATTAACAATGACATCCTCGGCGATTCCAATGGGATGAGACGTAGATCGATCGGCGAGCTCGAGGGTCATGCACGTGGGAGTAGGATCGGGAAGAGATAATTTCTTCCACATCGACTTAGGCATAAGGTTAATGCTAGCACCCAAATCGGCTAGGGCGAAGCATTGAACCATCCCTGGAAAATTACACGGAATCAAGAACTTGTCGGGATCTCCAAGCTTTTCGAGAAGCTTCTTGAGGAGAACCGCCGAACAATTTTCATTCAAAGGTGTTTTTGCCATTTCAAATAATTTCTCTTTATTATTCAACAAATTTTTGATCATCGACGCAAATTTTGGCATCAAAACAACGGCATCTGCGAGACTCAAATCAAATCGAAGATCTTGAAATATTTTATAAAATTTTTCCTTTTGGTAGTTCATTGACTCACGGTGCTTTTGATCATTTAAACGTGAAGGATAAGGAAGTTGAGTTTTAATTGGTTCATCTTGTTCAAAAGTAACTTTTTCCTTTCCTTTAGACACATTTTCTTTTGAAGGTTGGACAACCGGAGGTTGGATGTTTTCGGTCCTTCCGTTATTACTAGGAAGTTCCGTATCCTTTGTCGCCTCGGTCTCACGGTCGACTACCTTAGGAGGAAGAAAAGACGAGGTAGTCGGATCCGTGGGTCCATCCCATGAAACACCACTTCGAGTTGTGATTGCTTTCAAATCACCCCTCGGGTTAGCAATAGTATTACTCGGAAGAGAACTAGACGTCGACGGTAGATTCATTAGGAGAAAACTACTCATCATTTGCTTAAGCTCATTCGTTTGTCAAGTCATGGTCGTGTCGATCTCTTTCTTAAATTCAACCCTCATGTTGTTGATTTGATTTTGCATAGCTCGCATGTTAACATCATTAGATTTCATATAATTTGAAAGCTCGGGAGAAGGTTGAACTTGTTGTGGTGGAGGGTGATAAACTTGTTGTGGTGGAGGAGCTTGATTGAAAGTGGTTCCACGGTTTTGATTGTAACCTTGGTTTTGATAACCTTGGTTATTTTGAGGATAACGGTTTTGATGAGTTTGCACGGGTGGAAATCCGGGTGGCCCCATTTGGTTGTTTTGAGTAGGAAAACCTTGGTTTTGATTGTAGTTTGCGGCGGCTACATTAGCATTGTAAACTTGGCCATCGGTGGCTTGACAATCATAATATGGATGGGGACCACCACAAATCACACATTTTTCAGTAACGGCTTTGACGGGCTCGGGTTTTTGGTTCTGGATCTTAAACTCTTTCACCATACAGCGGATAGCATCAGTAAGTTCGGCCAATTCCGATGATTGGACCGATGAAGAAGAAGGAGTAGAAGAATTCACTTTCGAAACATTCGGTTTGTTACGAGAAGTCGGAACCTTAGATTTGTTCTCGATGATCGTTAAAATATCCCTTGGCGTACGATTCAAGATATTGCCACCGGCGGCTGCGTTCAAAGAATCTTGATCGTTTTGAGTCAAAGCGTTATAAAACGTGTCGATTTGGTGCAATTCGGAGAAACCGTGGTGAGGACATTTTCGAAGAAGATCCTTAAAACGTTCCCATGCCTCACCAAAGTTCTCATCAAAACGTTGTTGAAAATTGGTTATATCATTCTTAAGATTAGTCGTTTTAGACGGAGGAAAGAAATGATTAACGAATTTTGAGACGAGTTCTTCCCATGTATTGATAGAGCGAGGGGGTTCTTTTTCGAGCCAAATCCGGGCTGCCCCCTCGAGTGAAAACGGGAATAACATCAACTTAATAGCATCATGAGGAACATCCTTAAATTTCATGGTCGAGGTCAACTTATTGAACCATCGAATGTGCGCGTGAGGATTGTCCCTCTCAAAACCGTGAAATTGGTTTGACGTGACAAGTTGAATCAAACCGGTTTTAAGTTCAAAATTTTCGAAAAGTATCGGCGGTAAAACAATTGCATCTCCGTATCCCTCGGTGGGACATTGGAGTAACTCTTGCATCGTACGTTGATCTGCCATCTCGATGATGGGTGATTCAACAAGAGTACGTAACTCGGGTACGTTAGCTCTTTTACGACGTCTACGATATTGTTGAGTCGGTATGGTCGGAGAATTAACGATTACTCTCGACCATGAACGTGTAAACATACACTAAAACCAATCAAAGTAAAAAAATGAAAAAGAAAAATAAAATTTGAAAGAAAAAATCTTTTTGGTTTTTAAAATTTTTAAACAAAAATTTAAATCAAAATATTTTTGGGTTTTTATATAAAAGAAAACTTAAAAACACAATATTTTTATAATTTTCTTTTGTTTTGTTATTATTTTTTTGTGATCGATTCGTCACTCGAAATCGTTTCCTTCAAATCTACTCACAACAAAATTGTCGGTTGTAGAATTAAAGTAATCCGAAATCGAATAATTTCACAATCTCTTTTCTTTTGCGTTCGAACTTATTTGGTTTACAACCGCCCTCCTTCAACGGAAGACCGGGGACGTTTATTATACTTTTGGTATTTTGTAAACACTTTAGGAAAAGTGTTTAATATTTTTGATTTTTACTTTTTATATAAGAAAATATATACAAGGAAGGTTTTCAAAACAACGATTTTTTCAAAAACGAAAACCAAAATTCACTTCAACCTTCCCCGGCAGCGGCGCCAGAAACTTGATGTATCGTGAATAGTATATAATATCCAAGCAACTTCTCAACGAATAAGAAATCACCCGGGTCGTGTCCCAGTGAAGGTTAAATGGAAAATTGTTTATCGTAATTGATAAACCGTGTTTGTGAAAGGTGTAAAAGTGAAAATAGTGAAACTAAAATTCAAATAGTAAAATGAAATGATGAAATATGCACAAAGTACAAGCTATATATATGCATAAAGATCTAAAATCTAAAAACGGAAATTCAAACGTGAAATTTAAAATGTAACGTACAAAATAAAACGCAACTTTTATTTAAAAATGATCCTAAAAATGTGAAACAATTTTCTAAAAATATTAAACAGCTAAAAAGAATTTTGAGAAAAAGAAAAATACTTTTTGACTTTTTATTTATTTATTATGAATTAAAAACTATTTTTGTATTTTTATTTAATAAACGAAAAACAAACTAATTATGAAATGAAAATTTAATTCCACAAATTTATTTTCTAAAAATCTTACTAAACTGAAAATGAAATCTAGAAATAAAATCAGAAACTATTTTTGTCTTTTTGTGATTTAATTTGAAATTAAAAATGATTTAAAATTCTAAAAACTATTTAAAAATAAAAAGAAATAGTAAATGAATGAGAAAAATTCTGAAATTTTTATGAGAATTTTAAAATAATATTTGAAATCTAGGAAAAATTCTAAAAATAGAAAAATAAGCTGAAAAGTGCTTATTGGGCTTAAAACAGCTTATTACAAGTGCTTATTAATAAGCACTTGCAACAAAACTGACTGAAGCTTAGAATACAAGTGTATTATACTCAAATAAGCTCAAATGAACTGAGATTAATCCAAAATTCACACCAGAAAACTTAAATGTAACAATTAGCAGTTAACACTAAGCACTAGAATAAGCACATCCAACTCAGAATAAGCAAAAAGGTACAAGGATCATGCAAAACACTAAGTCATACTCTCCTAAGCTCAGATTACACAAACAAATCAAGTAACAAGCTAAAATGCACTACTGCAGATTAATGAGAAAATCAGCTGAGTATCCATTTATCACCTTATTGCAGACTAAAATCAGTAGTAAAAATAAGCTCACAAATGAAACCTAATGGGGGCAAAAGCATCTCTACACTACTGAGTATATGAAAAACCTAAAAGTCCTATGTCAAAAATCCAATTACTAACCTAATTTGAAACCAAAAACAGTTCCCTAGCAAGCAGTTATGTAAGTATATGATGCAATGTTTGACTATTGATTTTGAACACAGGTTTGACTAAATCTGATTTAAACAGCAATTTTCTAATCCTAAATGTATAATGAGCATGATTAAACTCTAAATTCACTAACACAAACATGAAATGCATCAAATTAACAAGCACAGCAAGCTCAGATAACACATATGCAAGCAGTATCAAGATTTATAGCTAGTTTTGACTTTTATCTTAAGAACCTACTATTTTTATGCTTCTATTGATCTACTATGACCTATTGAGTACTACTAACATCAGATTAACAACATTACACCATAAGATCATATATAAACAGCTAGATCCAAACACCACTTAAAATCTACTTTACACTACAAAATGCAGAATTAAGCTAACAATTAATGATCCAGTACCCAACCTATACTCAAATTCATCAAATACACTAAGATCAAAGTTAATATCAGCAAAGCTAACACTATATCACAGATTCTCAAAGATGATCAAAACTCCACAGTTTCACAGATTCAAAATGAAACAAGCACAACAGAGATCAAACACAACTAAATCTAACACTAAGCCACTCAAATAAGATCAAACAACAGCAATGAACAATAATCAAACAGATTACACTACATTACATCAATATGCAACAATATCAAAAGTACAAGCTAAGATAATAAGAAATGAGATCTGAAATGGTAACTAGCATGCTTACAGAGCTGGATCTCAGCTCTCTGAGATCTTCCAGAGCTTGCCTATCTCTGTGGATAGGCTGAATTCACTTCTGCAACTCAAATTTCTGCCATTGATCACCATAATCAACCATATCTCTCTGATTTTGATGAAATTTAAAAAGAATTTGGATTTTTACTAAACTAATGACTCACATGAGCTTCTGAGCTTATGTGAGTTTACTGAATCTAGTTAGAAGCTAATTTTGAGCTTATGAAAACTATTTTTTTTATTTTTCAACTATTTAACTGATTTTTTTGTATTTTTATATAAGATTGATGAAAACTGAATTACAAGAGTAGAAATCAGTATAAAAAGTTCTCATAAGCTTCTCAGTAGCTTATGAGATAAAAAGAGCTTATGAAAATGAACACTAAACAAAAGGATGAAGCAGAATTAAAGGCTTATATCAAACTAAAAATGAATCTTTATTACTCTAAAAACTTGTTACACGTTTACAAGAGCTAAAAATTGATTACAATTAAGCTAAAACATACTATAAACTACACATTACACACTTAGCTAGCTCCCCAATTCGTGACTCTAAGCTTCTTTATATAGGAATGAGAGAGGAGCGTCCTCTGAACCTTCTGAAAATGGAATCTTCTCTTGAATATACTCCTTGGATCCCTTGACACGTCCTTCAACCAATCTGAGCCTTCCAATTCAGCCTTGTGGCGTGTTCAGTCCAATCCCAGCTTGCCACGTATCATTCCCTTGTTGTCAGGTGTCAGGGGGGTGTTGAATTGACATTTAAACCCTTTAATACGAGGTTTATTGTGGTGGGAGTGGGTAATTTTAGAGAAGGGTATTTAGGGTTCTTGAGGGAAGCTGGGTGAAAAGGGGGAAAGGGGTGAAAATTTGGCGCGTTTGTGTTTGTTTTATTTTTTATTATTTTTGTTAACCGGGTTGGATAGTGAGTCTCGGGTTTGAAATGGAACCAGGTAAAGGGTTTTTTTGAAAAGGGAATTGGGTTAGTATAGTTTTTGGGCTTGAAAAGGTTTATGGACTTAGCAAGTTTTTGGGTTTAGTAGTAACAAAGGTTTAGAATTTAATGTGAAATGATTTAGAGGTTTAGGGGTAAAATGTGCCAAATTATAAAATCAAAGGACTTTTTCTGCCATCTAAGTAAAGTTGATCCAAGGACCATATTTGACAATAATGAATCTTCAAGGATTGGTTTTGACAAGTTGAGCTCGATTATTGATCCGGACTTGAAAAATTCCTCCCCGGCTCCAGCTTTTCATCCTCTTTCCATTTCCTTGTATTTTTGTCCACTTTTACAATATCCTTACCTGCACATCACAAACACAAAAACAACGTATATTTGGCATCATAGGTCGGGTTTTTGGTCATTTTGGTCCGATATTTAGGTATAAAGGTATGTGTAAAATAACACATACCAATCGTTCTCTAGGGTAATAGTGTCGTTAGGATTGAAAAACTACTCTAATAGGTCTAAGGGTGAGGGAAGATTCTTGTTGTATTTTTATATTTTTATGAGAGCAAGTAAAAAATCTCGGTTTTGAAGCAGTGGGCGGATTTAGTTGCTAGTCAACTAACCCAAATAACTACTAATGCAAATAAAATAAAATAACAAGAAAATAAATGTTTGTGAAAACTATATGGAGAAAAGTGTGTTTACTTAAATTTCCTTACTCCCTAACTATCTTTTACCGATTGATTAGTGTGTATTAGTTACGTGGATGACAGATTGTATTCCTTAATAACGGTCGTGGGGGTGTGTACGGACTTCCCCAACTCTATAAGCTCCTACTTCACTCCTATGTCGAGCCGGCTAAGAAGCTCTTAACATGGGATCACTAGAATTCGTTCATGCATTAAATACAATCAAATAACCTTAGTACACCTTGGTTCATTAAAGATTGTCAAAATTAGTCCCTGGTCAAGTTATTTCAAAGAATAGTCAACTTAAGTCCTTGGGAATTCAAAAATGTTCAATATTGATCCTTGGATAAAAGTTTTCACAAATTGGCAAACAAGGCCCCTCAACTTTATAAATTTGGCAAAAATGGTCCCTGGGGTTTTAAATTTTGGAAATATTGCATCTATGGTCCTTGGTTTATCAAATGTGGCAATAATGGTCCTTATAAATATTTTGGAAAAATTACAAACCAGGCCCCTCAATTTCAGAATGTCACAAAATTGGTCCTTGTGATTAATTTACAAACCAAACGTGGCCCTTTTGTTCATAACCCAACAAACAAGCAACCCAACCCTTTTAAACCCACCAGCCCAATCCCATTCCCTGGCTCAATCCCATTCACTGGCCCAACACCCTTAATAATAAATCCCCCGTTTTTATTTATCCCCATCCTACGTTTTATTACTTTCCACCAGTCAAACCAGGGTCAAACTTCTCCACCTTCCCCTCCAACTTGGTACCTTATCACTGTACACCACCATTCCTCCACCTCACCTTCACCATTTCTTGTTCCCATGGCCTCAATAAACCTCCAAGAAGCATTAATTACCCTTGAATTCCTCCAAGCAATCCCAACTGCCCATTTGACAAAATTGGCGCCAAATCCAATTCAAAGGTCAAGATTGAATTAAAAGGATCCAAGGGCTCAGAATTGTGGTGGGAAGTACTGAGAAGGTCAAAGAAACCCTAAAGGTTCCCTATAAGAAGAAAAAGAAGCAGCTGGGGAGTATTATTAGTTAACTTAGTTAATTTTCATTTTGTTTTCATGTAATTCTCTTTTTTAGATGTAAAACTTAGCTTTAAGCTGTATTTTCAAATTTTCCAGTGTATGTAGAATCTATTTCAATCAATAAATTCAAGTTTCAAGTCTCAGTTAAAAGTTTAACATTTCCTGTTGAAATTTCCATTTTAGCTCAATGTTGTTAAAAATGTTTTTTAAGTAATCCATAAGCTCATACAAGCTTGTTATAAAGTTTCTACAAGGTCATAGGAGTAAAAAGTTCAGTTTATTCAAAATCTCAAAAATAAAAAAAAAAATCAAGAAAATAACTAGAAAAAAAAATACAGGTTCAAGAAGAAGATGAGCATGGAGCATGGTAAATATTGGATGGCCATGGTATAGTGCTTCATGGGAAGCTTATAGGTGTGTTTTTGTGGTCTTGGTTCATGGTTCTCAGTTAGAAACAATCTGTAAGCTTCTTTCTCATTTTCTTGTCTTTTACTGTAGCATTGGTTAATTAGTTTGATTCTAGTGTTTCTAGGTTTGCTTATTGTATTTAAGTTGATATATGTTAGATAGAATCATACTTGTTCTCTGGATTTCTTTGTGCTTGTCTACTAGTTAAACTGCCAAACTAGCATAATTTGGAACCTTAGGTGCTTGTTGTCATTATTGTTGTTTATGTGTTCACTTCAGGTTATTTTAGCATATTATATCATTCTGAATCAGTATTATGGTCTTAATCAGTCTCATACATTGAAAATCACATAATCACATATATAAAGGTGTGTTTAGATCTGTTGATTAATCTAGGTTCATGATGGTTTGAGTTGTTGTTGTTTGTTGCTACATATCTAATTTGGTCTAGTGACTGTATTTATACTCTAAAAACCAGTGGTTGTTTGTATAAAAGTCAAAGTTGCCTTCAAATCTCATCATCTATTTAACTGTTAAAGGCTTAGGCTCATAGATCATGTAGATCAGTTCATTAATGATAGATATAGCTTAAAATCATCTCATATCACCTTGACATAACATATTAAGTCAGTAGGATCTGGTAAAAGGTCATTTAAGTCAAACTAGTAGTGCAATTTGAAAAGTCGAAATTCCTAGGCCGGATTTAATTTTTGAATAAACTTTGCAATTTCCTGTAGGACTTATTATTGACTTTCATGTTATGTGTTTTTAGGATCTTAATCTTTTGCTGCTAATCTTCTTTAGAGTATTTTTAATAGTTTTTATAGCTTAGTTTAATTGCTTAATTGATTGCTTCTTATGAGTGGTTTTTCAAATAATTGCTCTGTGCACAGCTTTACTTGCTCATTTCACAAGCTTGCACAATCTTTGTTATTTGGCTATAGCTTGTGGATTTTGTAGTTTTGTGTTGCTTATCTGTCTATCTTGTTATGTTTTTATTTGTTTTTCCATTCATTGCTTTCTATAACTGCTTATTGTGCTTGAAATGTTTCACCAAATCAACTCCCTACACTGAGCCATCAGTGTAGGTGAGTCTTTTCATAAGCTCCTCACAAGCTCCCTTTTGAGCTTTAGCTTGAGTGGCTTAGCTTTTTGTGAAGCTTAACCAGCCATCTCAAAGTTCCAAAGCTTAAATTGCTTTTTCAAGCTTATCTCCTAGGGTTGCAATCAGCTTCTAGTTTGTCCCATCTCTCAGGTGTACTGAGTAATCAGTGCATTGAGAGCTTTTTCATAAACTCATTCAGTGCTTAATAGTGGGCCCCAGTGTGAGATCCTTGGCTTTTTGGAAACCCCAATAAGCCAGCTTTTCATATCCAAGCTCACTTTTGGCTTTTGATCCTTTGCCCCTAGCTTAATTTGGCCTACAACATCCTTGCAGGCCTGTTTGGTTGGCAGGGTAACTTGGATTTGCTTATTAGCTTATTGTAGCTTATCCATTGCTTGTTTCTTGTTCCATTTACTCATTTCTAGTTCATATAAGTTACTTACATCTTATTTCCCTGTTGTGTACCCTTAGTGGCTTATTGTGAGCTTCTTCAAGCTCTTAATCCATATTCAAGCCAATAATCCAACTGTTGGCTTACTAAGGGTCCAAATTGCTTATTTCTTAGTTCCATGATTTTTGTTTTCATTAAAGTTTCATTTTATCAGTAGTCTAATAGGTCCATAAAAAGAAAATCACAAAAACATCATTTTAATTAAAGTGATAGCTTCTATTTAAGAAGCTTGAGCTTATTAGCTTATTTTTCATCTTTTTCATTAAGCACTTGTTGTTTTTATAATTTTCTTAACTTTCTGTCATCTTGTAGTATTTATAGAAAAAGTTTCAGATTTTTCTTTGGTCAGTTAGTATTTACTAGAATTTAAATTAGTTAAAAAGTAATTAAAATAGTAAATAATTAATAATAAATAGATAAATAGTGTAATAAATAATTTTCTTTTTCTCAAAATTTTCTTTTATCATTAGGATTGTAAAAATATAATTTTCATCACCTAGGTATTTATAGTTTTCCATTTTCATTTTTATTTTTGTACGTAGACGTTTATTTAAACGTAAACGAACGATTTTAGGATTTAAAACGTTTTTAGAATATTCTGTCTTACGTGTTTGTTGATATTAATCCTTTGAATCTTTTTCTTCATATTTCCTTAGTATAATCACTCAAGCCCTGTTCCATTCAAAAAATCACTCGATCACATATCCGTTTTTGTACAATTGCACACCTCGTTGGGATTAAACGACCCAGGAATATTCTATACTCCTCTTGGTTAGCATTGTGCCCTGGATTGCTTGACTTAAGTTGACCAAATCCTTGGTCAGTTTTAGTTGACTGTTCAGAGCCAATCAAAATTTGGCGCCGCTGCCGGGGAGGTGTGCTGCGTATCTGAACGTGTTTTGATGATTAGTGATCTTTGATACTCACTCATTGTATATTTACCATAACCTTGTTCATATTTTCATATAAAAAACAAAAACAACGTGAAGTTAATTTGTTTGACGGATCGATTACCAAAAATATTTTCCTTCTTTTTACAAAATGTTTATCAAAAATTCCAAAAATATTCATCTTTACCCTCTTACCCTTTTGATTCTTTATCCCTTACCCTCTGTAACAATTTATTCTTTCTATGTCTCATCCTCACCCTCTTGATTGTCAATGGTGTGGTGGTCCTTATAATGGTGGGAATTGCCCCAGTTGTGGCATGGTAGAGTCAGGAAACGGGTCTGTCTATAACCAGAATCCCTATTCCTACCATGACGCGACTGATTTATTCCATCAGCTACCACACTATGAGACTCAGAAGTTTTACTGTTGTGAGTACTGTGGTGGTTCACACTATAGTTATGATTGTCAATCGGGAAACACGCTTGTCTATGAGCAGCTTCCTGATAGCAATTATGACTCCAGCACATACGACTCACAGCCACATCAGTTTTATTGCTGTGAATACTATGGAGGTCCACACTTTAGCTCAGATTGTCAAACTAGGAATCCATTTCCTTATGACAATTTTGGCACATCGTATTATGACCAACCTCCACAGTACCAAATGACCCAAGCAACTCCTCATGAAGCTCAGCAAGACCTTTGTCTTGAGGCTCTTGAGATATTAAAAGAACTTAAGGAGGAGTTGGCTAGTATATCGTTTCAAGACTCTCGTGAGAAATCTATGGCAGAACTACTTGCGGAAGAACGAGATGCTAGAAACGAAAAGAGCATGGAGGAATTACTTGTCGAAGAACAAGCAGCTAAAAAACGTGCCATATTTCGCAATGCTGCTCTTCTAGATGATGATGATGATGATGATACCCTTGATATTCTTCAATTTTATAAGGGTTCATCAAGTTCATCATTTGCAATTCCTTCCATGGAAAATCAGGGAGAAAATAATGTGACGGAGTCACTAGCCGTTGATCAAATGGAACTTGAGGAATCCATAACTGCTAGTCCTTCTCAACTCCCTCAGTCTGTTGTTATCACACCCGAAGTTCCCACTCACTCTCTGATCATGGTGGATGAGCATCTTAGCACTGTTCCTGAAAAGGAATCGGACGAATTCATAAAGTCTAGTGTTGAGAACCTTGTCCCAATCCCAAGAGAGTCACAGGGAACTTTTAATCATATGTGTGATTTACCTTCCCCTCTTGAGCGTCCAAAAGATCAATTTGAGACTTTCTCCGATTGTAGCGAAGATTGTGCATCTTATGGAGACATCGAGTATGTTGAGGCATCAGTTCCACATTTTGATGCTGATCATCTTCTTGAGGAGTTCGCCGATGAACTCACTCACATCAATCCACTTCCAACGGGAAGTGACGATGATCTCTTTGACTTTGAAACCGCTCTGGGAAAGATTGAAAGTCTCCTATATCATGATCATTCACTCAGTTCTTATCCCAACAGTCCAGTAGAGAATGTTAATTACCTTGTTCACGAAGCATTCAAAACTACTATCACCAACCCTCTGTTTGAATTCGAATCTGAATTCACTTTGATCTCTGATAATCCAATCTTTAGTACTCAGATCGAGGCTAGTGATGAGTCCACAGTGGAACAAGAGTTCACAGATTTACATCTTGTGATTAACTCTCTCCATGAGGAGTTCTCCAGTGAACTCACTCATATCATGACTCCTCCGGAGTATGATAGCCCGGGGGGAGATGTCCTAAATCATGAGAATTTGCAAATTTCCACCCTCCCACCCGGGATGTTTTCAACACCAAAGAGCTTAACCTTTGAAATCCAAACGAGTGCAACTGCACTTGATCCTAAGGAAGAAATTCTTATCATGATTGTTATCATGACATTCTTCCTTTTCTTCACCTACTCGGTGACCTCCTCTCTTCTTCACTCATTTGGGAGTGAAGACACTATCTTTGACCCCGACATTTCCATATATCATTCTTTTGAGCCAGGGTCTCTCTGTATATCTCATCGGTGTGGAACTTTCACGTACTTCAATGTTTGTCCAAACATTTTGAATGAAAGTCCGATGGTGATTGTCTCATCCACTTGCTTCCCCAAGAACAAATGAATTCGGGGTCGAGTCAAGCTAGCGACTCGGTAAACAAAAACAGTAGCATGTATACGGGGTTTTCACCCTAAGTGTGGGGGAAGTTACCCCTGCTATAGTTCACCATGTATATATTGTAAAAAAATTAAAAATAAAAAATAAAAAATAAAAAAAAATAAAAAAATTAATAAAAAAAAAAATCATCATCATCATTTTAAAGGAAGTGATAGCTTCTATTTAAGAAGCTTTAAATATCTAACTCACTTTTCAAATATGATGTTCCCACACTTGCCTCAATCTAAACTTTTTACGTTCAAGGATTCGGCATAATAGCCGGGACTTTGAATATTGAGGACAATATTCAGTTCTAGTGTGGGGGGAAAATTCTTGGCGAATTTTAATCACATTTGTACATTNCAATCCCATTCCCTGGCTCAATCCCATTCACTGGCCCAACACCCTTAATAATAAATCCCCCGTTTTTATTTATCCCCATCCTACGTTTTATTACTTTCCACCAGTCAAACCAGGGTCAAACTTCTCCACCTTCCCCTCCAACTTGGTACCTTATCACTGTACACCACCATTCCTCCACCTCACCTTCACCATTTCTTGTTCCCATGGCCTCAATAAACCTCCAAGAAGCATTAATTACCCTTGAATTCCTCCAAGCAATCCCAACTGCCCATTTGACAAAATTGGCGCCAAATCCAATTCAAAGGTCAAGATTGAATTAAAAGGATCCAAGGGCTCAGAATTGTGGTGGGAAGTACTGAGAAGGTCAAAGAAACCCTAAAGGTTCCCTATAAGAAGAAAAAGAAGCAGCTGGGGAGTATTATTAGTTAACTTAGTTAATTTTCATTTTGTTTTCATGTAATTCTCTTTTTTAGATGTAAAACTTAGCTTTAAGCTGTATTTTCAAATTTTCCAGTGTATGTAGAATCTATTTCAATCAATAAATTCAAGTTTCAAGTCTCAGTTAAAAGTTTAACATTTCCTGTTGAAATTTCCATTTTAGCTCAATGTTGTTAAAAATGTTTTTTAAGTAATCCATAAGCTCATACAAGCTTGTTATAAAGTTTCTACAAGGTCATAGGAGTAAAAAGTTCAGTTTATTCAAAATCTCAAAAATACAAAAACAATCAAGAAAATAACTAGAAAAAAAAATACAGGTTCAAGAAGAAGATGAGCATGGAGCATGGTAAATATTGGATGGCCATGGTATAGTGCTTCATGGTAAGCTTATAGGTGTGTTTTTGTGGTCTTGGTTCATGGTTCTCAGTTAGAAACAATCTGTAAGCTTCTTTCTCATTTTCTTGTCTTTAGTTTGATTCTAGTGTTTCTAGGTTTGCTTACTGTATTTAAGTTGATATATGTTAGATAGAATCATACTTGTTCTCTGGATTTCTTTGTGCTTGTCTACTAGTTAAACTGCCAATATAGCATAATTTGGAACCTTAGGTGCTTGTTGTCATTATTGTTGTTTATGTGTTCACATCAGGTTATTTTAGCATATTATATCATTCTGAATCAGTATTATGGTCTTAATCAGTCTCATACATTGAAAATCACATAATCACATGTATAAAGGTGTGTTTGGATCTGTTGATTAATCTAGGTTCATGATGGTTTGAGTTGTTGTTGTTTGTTGCTACATATCTAATTTGGTCTAGTGACTGTATTTAAACTCTAAAAACCAGTGGTTGTTTGTATAAAAGTCAAAGTTGCCTTCAAATCTCATCATCTATTTAATTGTTAAAGGCTTAGGCTCATGGATCATGTAGATCAGTTCATTAATGATAGATATAGCTTAGAATCATCTCATATCACCTTGACATAACATATTAAGTCAGTAGGATCTGGTAAAAGTTCATTTAAGTCAAACTAGTAGTGCAATTTGAAAAGTCAAAATTCCTAGGATTTAATTTTTGAATAAACTTTGCAATTTCCTGTAGGACTTATTATTGAGTTTCATGTTATGTGTTTTTAGGATCTTAATCTTTTGCTGCTAATCTTCTTTAGAGTATTTTTAATAATTTTTATAGCTTAGTTTAATTGCTTAATTGATTGCTTCTTGTGAGTGCTTTTTCAAATAATTGCTCTGTGCACAGTTTTACTTGCTCATTTCACAAGCTTGCACAATCTTTGTTATTTGGCTATAGCTTGTGGATTTTGTAGTTTTGTGTAGCTTATCTGTCTATCTTGTTATGTTTGTATTTGTTTTTCCATTCATTGCTTTTTATAACTGCTTATTGTGCTTGAAATGTTTCACCAAATCAACTCCCTACATTGAGCCATCAGTGTAGGAGAGTCTTTTCATAAGCTCCTCACAAGCTCCCTTTTGAGCTTTAGCTTGAGTGGCTTAGCTTTTTGTGAAGCTTAACCAACCATCTCAAAGTTCCAGAGCTTAAATTGCTTTTTCAAGCTTATCTCCTAGGGCTGCAATCAGCTTCTAGTTTGTCCCATCTCTCAGGTGTACTGAGCAATCAGTGCATTAAGAGCTTTTTCATAAGCTCATTCAGTGCTTAATAGTGGGCCCCAGTGTGAGATCTTTAAGCTTTTTGGAAACCCCAATAAGCCAGCTTTTCATATCCAAGCTCACTTTTGGCTTTTGATCCTTTGCCCCTAGCTTAATTTGGCCTACAACATCCTTGCAGGCCTGTTTGGTTGGCAGGGTAACTTGGATTTGCTTATTAGCTTATTGTAGCTTATCCATTGCTTGTTTCTTGTTCCATTTACTCATTTCTAGTTCATATAAGTTACTTACATCTTATTTCCTTGTTGTGTACCCTTAGTGGCTTATTGTGAGCTTCTTCAAGCTCTTAATCCATTTTCAAGCCAATAATCCAACTGTTGGCTTATTAAGGGTCCAAACTGCTTATTTCTTAGTTCCATAATTTTTGTTTTCATTAAAGTTTCATTTTATCAGTAGTCTAATAGGTCCATAAAAAGAAAATCACAAAAACATCATTTTAATTAAAGTGATAGCTTCTATTTAAGAAGCTTGAGCTTATTAGCTTATTTTTCATCTTTTTCATTAAGCACTTGTTGTTTTTATAATTTTCTTAACTTTCTGTCATCTTGTAGTATTTATAGAAAAAGTTTCAGATTTTTCTTTGGTCATTTAGTATTTACTAGAATTTAAAATAGTTAAAAAGTAATTAAAATAGTAAATAATTAATAATAAATAGATAAATAGTGTAATAAATAATTTTCTTTTTCTCAAAATTTTCTTTTATCATTAGGATTGTAAAAATATAATTTTCATCACCTAGGTATTTATAGTTTTCTATTTCTAGTTTTCTATTTTCATTTTTACTTTTGTACGTAGACATTTTTTTAAACGTAAACGAACGTTTTTAGGATTTAAAACGTTTTTAGAATATTCTGTCTTACGTGTGTGTTGATATTAATCCTTTGAATCTTTTTCTTCATATTTCCTTAGTATAATCACTCAAGCCCTGTTCCATTAATAAAATCACTCGATCACATATCCGTTTTTGTACAATTGCACACCTCGTTGGGATTGAACGACCTAGGAATATTCTATACTCCTCTTGGTTAGCATTGTGCCCTGGATTGCATGACTTAAGTTGACCAAATCCTTGGTCAGTTTTAGTTGACTGTTCAGAGCCAATCACTGTCCCCCTTTAATCCATTCTGGCTTATCAAGACTTGACGGCGTCACATCCAAGCTTGACGCCGTCAAGGGTACTATTCCAGCAGACTTTAGCACTTTGTCGAATTCTTCACTTTTATGCTCCAAAAAGGTCCACAATGCTTCCTTTTTCAGATCAGTAATTCAGTATAGTACCTGATATCCAAAATACCCTTCAGTATGAGACATGAAAGTTACATTCTCTCCAAAGTACCTAAAATGACAAAAGGAACGATTTAAGGCAATATTTGATCAAATAAATACGATTTAGGGCTTAAATGACCCCCGAAAAACGGTACACTTTTCAGCTTATCATATGTATACTTGTGATGGATAATGATGGCAAGATCTCCAAGCTTCTTTGGTGGATCAAGATGTATGATATGCTTACAACAAAGATGAATGTTAGAAGCATTATGATCATGATAATGAGGGTGATTAATTATGTTTTCTATATGGTTTTCTATTGATCTAAGATGAATGCAAAGTGTAGAGAGAATGTGTGTTTTTCTTTTTTTTTTCAAGTTCTTAAGTAAACCATGAACTCCTATTTATAGGCAAACTATCAAAGTGGTTTTCCAAAACTACTTTTCAAAACTAACAAAGATATAAACTATGTTCCAAAACCATGTTCCAAATATCTTACTATATTTATCGGGAAATTTCTTTCAAAACGTATCATACTTGTCCAAAAAATCACTTTTGAGTAGCGAATTTTTTTTCCTTATTGGGTTACTAAACTTTCATTTTTGGCCTCTTTTACGCACTTTGGGACGTTTTTATGACATTTTTGCCCCCGGATTTCCAAAAATTTGAGGGGCAAAAATGTCCTAAAGTGCGTAAAAGAGGCCAAAAAATGAAATTTTAGTAACCCAATAAGGAAAAAAAAGTTCGCTACTCAAAAGTGATTTTTTGGACAAGTATGGTACGTTTTAAAAGAATTTTCCCATATTTATCTCTAGTCACATCAAGATCTTCTAAGTCAACTACAAGATCTATGACATACCTTACAAGATCTATGACAAAGACATAAACCAAATATTCTATATTTATGTCTAGTCAAATCAAGATTCTTTCCAATTTAGATGATATTATACATGAGGTAATAAAAGAGTGTTTTCCATATCATGAAAAATACATTTAGACAAATGTATATACTAACTTAAAAAGGTAAGATACTTGTATATGAAAAATATATTAGCTAGCTATATAATATTTAGTAAGTTACTAAAAATGTTGTTAGTGCAAATATTACGATATTTAATCTATACGGTCTCGTTTGTTTTGATTGATGACAAACGTATAACTTGATACATAACGTAAAATGTACAAGTTACTTGTAATCATACTTTGTCTCAACAAACATTCAACACCTCTCAACGTCTCGAGTCATCGTATGCTA
>LBNU01006091.1:20858-42331 GCA_014162995.1 Artemisia annua | reverse complement strand
AAATGTGTTTTATAATCAAAAACACTTTGAGAGATTTTATAAAAGGTTTTATGGTATGTGATCAATAAACCTAGGAGAATCATGGAGTAATAAGGTGATTAATGTTAGGTTTATGTCCTATGATCCGCCAGAGCCGGAGGGATCTACCCAAGGACAATTCCAATAGATTAGAACTAGAAGTCCTTAGGTATGATTGAAACAAGGAGTAAATGAGAAAGGAGAAAGAACGGGTTGAAGAATTAAAAAGAAAAGTTAATGAAAGGGTGAAAAGAAATAGGCCTCCAAATGATCAACCTTAGGGCATAAACCGGGTTCAATACATATGCTACTGGTTGTTACTAAGGTGACACCGGTATTGAAGACAAGACGTCATGGACCCAGTGACGCAATGCACTTAACCTTCTAGCCACTCGGGTATCTCTCAAAAGGTACTTGTTTCATTCTCATGGGGAACCCTGCATCATCTATCGACCGCTCATTACGAGCCATGTTAATATTGAAACAAGAGACACCGCTCCAGTCTTCGATGACTAAAATATGCACTTATCGAGTCTAGAGCCACGAGATACCTCAAAAGATCTCATAGGAACACGTGGTACCTCTACACTGGTGGTCCAATATTAAGGATGCTAGATGTAAACTTAATAGTCCTACGCAGATCTTAGCAATCTGCCAAAAAATTTATGAGAGGATGCACAATAGTGATTCTCAGTGATTGAATGGAAACTCCTGCCAGGGTCAACATCAAACAGCCCTGACAGCAGGTCACTTCGGTAACTCCATGTGGGTTACGCTTAGTGTTCGCGGTGGTTCCAAACGGTCTACAGTCGTGGGGTGAACTCCAGCGACTCACCTGAAACGTTGATGTACTTCGGTAGATCTTGTAAGCCCTATCGGGGGTATCCAGTTCAGGAACGGCCTTGGTAAGGATTAGCGAAAGTTTTCACACTATGTTGTTAACGATCTCAAAGTCCGAACCTGTAAGTACCGGATGCTTTATTGCTAACTGTCTTATGCAGGTACTAATGGAGACCGGGAGTCCTATCACCACCATGACACCAGTATCCACATGCTCATACATACATCACAAAGTTAAGAAAGTTCTCACAAAGATTAAAGAANGGTAAGGATTAGCGAAAGTTTTCACACTATGTTGTTAACGATCTCAAAGTCCGAACCTGTAAGTACCGGATGCTTTATTGCTAACTGTCTTATGCAGGTACTAATGGAGACCGGGAGTCCTATCACCACCATGACACCAGTATCCACATGCTCATACATACATCACAAAGTTAAGAAAGTTCTCACAAAGATTAAAGAATAGCAAAGTTCAAAGAAAGATTCTACGTTACAAAAGGGAATCTACAAAGTAATGTGACAAAGATCAAAGTGAATGAACAGGAACAGCAAATGTATATATCTCACAGTCTAAAGACGTATGAGCATGTTGGAAAGGCGTATAACCACCAAAGACAAAGAAGTGACGAAAGGCAGATGACCCAATCAATAACAACCACAACAACAAGAACAAAGAACAAAGATCGATGAAAAGTCATTTATCAAAGATCACAAAGCATGAAGGAACAAAGACTAAAGACTATTCTACAAACGACACACAAAGATCAAGACAAAGAAGACAGAAGACCTAGTCACTTAGAGCATCATTCGACTGACCACCCCTTAGGGGGAGATTGTTAGCATTAAAGAATTGTATAAAGAAGTGATGGTCATTCTAATCCTAAGAACTTTGTAATGTGTCATAAATGTGTGATAGATTAGTCACTTGGGCATGTGGACTTAGTAAGCTAATATGTTAGAATTTATATTGTATAAGCCTATTGTGCAACCCAAGTCCACCAAGCCCAAGCCCATAGAAAGCCTTATGTATGGAAGTATAAAAGGCTCAACACACTTCATTTGTGTGTATGCTTGAGTGTGTGTATGTGTGTTTTCTCTAGTGATACATGTTCTCCTTTTCATCTCTCTAGTTTCACATATCATACATGTATATCTTAAGTTACCATTCGATCTACATATTTAGTGTGATAAGGTTGATATCATAGGTCCTAACATATAGAGTTTGGGCGGTTCTTCGGTTCCGAACCGAACCGAGAACCAGAATTTGATTATTGAAGAACCGAGAACTGAACCACGGTTCTAAAATTCGGTTCGGGTTGGATAGGTTTCGGTTCGGTTCTCATGTTTAGCATAGCAATTTAGGAGGGGGAATTGAGTTAGCCATTTTCATAACCAAAAATGCAAGAGAAACTTTAGTGAACTTGTGAAAGTCATTAGGATATTGATAGCATTATTGACTTAGCTCTTCATCAAGGTAAGGAAATTCTTAGTTATCATGATTATTGAGTACATAATCCTTACCTTAATTAAATGTTATTTTTAATTGAATGAACATAAATTTTCCTTATTTAAAGGTATAAAACAATGCCCAAGGGCACTTTTTAGACAATCCTAGAATAATTAGAGGGAAAAATGCCCACCCACGTCTTTTAATTTTTTACATAGGCCCGCTTAACTTTTGAAATCGGGAAACTTTTTATTTGGTAATAGCGACACAGTTACACAATCAAAAAAATATTGAAATATGGCATAAAACGTATAACTAGCACTAATTCAAGTGAGCTGTTATGGCACATAAAAGTTATCTTATGACACACAAAAATCTGCCATTTAAAATATGATACAGTAACACATATATTTCGCTACTACAAATGTGTGTACTAAACAGCCATTGTTTTAACCAGTGTTCTAAAAGGCGCGCCAAGGCGCCGCCAAGGCGTCGCCAAGGCGCGAGGCGTGGCCTCGGCGCCACGAAATAGACCAAGGCGTGAGGTCTAGGCGTCGTGTGAAAAGGCGTGGAATAAGGCGCGAAAAGGCGTGCCGTATGGCGTGGCGCCATTTTTAGAAGGGGATGATGTGAGCTTAAATTTTGGGCCTAGTAATTTCTAAACATAGTTCAAAATTTCACTTTATTTCTTATGCATATCACTTTTTGTAAGCTCACCTTTTGTAAACTCGATATGTATATAAAATATGATATTATAAGATAAATAATAAATATATAAATATTTTTTCGCCGCCTTAGTCACGCCGCAAAAAATGCCATGGCTTCGCCATGGCGCGTAAGGCTTGAGGCGTGGCCTTGCCGCCACGCCACGCCTCACGCCATTTATAACATTGGTTTTAACACAATACTGGTAGCATTTGAGATGTGACGTGTGCATTTGATACATTCAATTCAGGGGCTGACCCAGGACTTCAAGTTACCGACTACACAATTTTTTTACGAGTATATAGAAAATATAAATGCACTAAAAGGTGCAATTTCATTGAAACTAGCAAACCAATTAATAAGACACGTATTTCCTTATGACATATTAGTGACCCAACGTACTATACAAGACATGCATTTATATGTAATAAAATTTCGGGACCAGGTTCATTTCGCAAAAAGCATGAGTATTAACAAAAATTTACATTGACGACAAACATCAACCGGGTTCCCGTGAACCCTCTAGGTCCACCCCCGGATACATTGAATTGGTAAGGGAAAAAGTTTAAAATGCCAAGACATTGAAATAATAATGAGAAGGGATGTATGAGGATAAGTAGTAAACCACACTATTTATAAGGAAAAAGAATCCAAGATCACGTGAAAAAAGCGTGCTAATTTCATAACGTATTCGTTTCCTATTGATGTTCCACATTCAGATCTAAATGAATTAAATAAGCTGTAAAGAAAATTGAAAAGTCAAGTTATCGAAGTAGTCACAACTTATCGTGAGGATATCGATTTTTATCGCTAGATTTTAGACAAATTCTATTTGCCTTGGTTTTTAACCAAAACCATGTCGAAATCGATCTCAAACAATATTTTTTGAATTGAACAGTATCATTTTTAGAGCATAAAACATAACATAATTATAAATGTTGAAGTTTTAATCGATATCGGGGTGCGAAAAGTAAGAAAGAGAATAAAAAACACATTAAATGGGCTTTGGAAGTTCTTTTATTCATGAGCTCATGAAAACTAAAATAGTGCACTTTTAATGCACTTGGGTGAGAGATTTATATAGTAGACTATCTTTCATCAAAATTTTCCAAGTGAGGGACGTTATAGAAAATGAAAAGGTGGATAAGTCATTCGACAACTTTTATGTGTATCTTCACTGAACTTGTTATATAGGTACATACACTCTGTTAATGTTATTGTTTTAGTCGTTTAGGCGTCTATGGTTTGTGAGCTTTATTATCTAGAAAAGTTGTATTCGCAGGTGGTTTGGGTTTATAATTTTGTTGTTTGTTCTTTTGTGTTTCCTTGATCCTTTATTAGTAGGGCTATAATGAATCGAACGTTCAACGCATATTTTATTAATAGTGCGGTAAAATGTTCGTTTATGTTAAATAAACGAACATGAACAAGATTTTATATCCGTTTAGTTAAATGAACGAACATGAACAAAAGTTTTGTTTGTTGCATTTATATTTGTGAACATCTGATTGTACGTTCATTGATATATGCTTGTTATATCCGTTTATATGTCCATGATTGTATATATTACTGTATATGTTTATTACATACTTTAAATTTTTTTTACTTTATTTTTTAATTTTTTCGGTATACTACAAGTGAACTCGCATAAAACACAATAGTTTATATATATATATATATATATATATATATATATATATATATATATATATATATATATATATATATATATATATATATATATATATATATATATATATATATATTTGTCTATATACGTTTATTTATGTCCGTTCATTTAATCTAATGAATGAACATAAACAAATATGAACAACCCCAATTTCTAAATGAACAGGTATGAATAAGAAAATTCATCGTTTAACCGTTTGTTTCCGTTTATTCGGTTAAAGTTAAACGAACGACCGTAAACAAAGCTTCGTTATAGTTATCCGCTATAAGCCTATGAGTTGTTATCACACTGTTTTATTGATTTTGTTGCATTTTATATGCTCTTGACGTTTTTCATCGTTCATCATACATACTATACTACAATTAATATGAAAGCGGAGAAACAAAGATGGAATAGTCTGTTGAGGATGATATACTAGCTGCCATTTACATTTAATATACTTTTTGGTGACTATGTTTCGAGGAAAGACTGGCTGAAAATGATATTATATCATGCATATAATACTTTTATCATGTTATGGTTGGTACGAGCTAAAAGATGTTAGTTTATAGACATGAAATAATAGTCGTGTGTTAGGATCGAACTCGAGATCACGAGATTGCACACTTTACGTATTAAAAGTAAATGAATAATAATTATTAATAAATGTTAAGAATAATTATTAAATAAATAAAACACTTAACGACCGTTAGTATTTAACAAATAATGACTAACGACCGTTAGACGAATAAAAAGAAAATAATACGTATGAGTATTTGGAAAGTCAAGAAGCATCCGGAAGACCCCCTTGGGCTTATGAACGACCAAATAGGGTTCCCAAGCCCTAATACCTTGCTTGATCTCCAAGTTACTTCAAGTATATAAGCAAACTCAAGGTTATTTGTTCCATACACTTGTACACACAATAAACTTGAGTTTCTCTCTTCTTTTCTTCTCCTAAAATCGATCAAACAATCCCTAACACTTAGGGATTCAATTTTTGTCTTCCAAAGTGTTTTGTTTATTAATTACTTGCATAACATTTACTTGGTATTAGTACGTGTGTACAAGAACGTGAATCAAACACACTATTGTTTGTTTCTTGGATTGTATTACAAAAAAGTAAGGGGTAATTCTTATAATCCACACAAACCCTAATTAGGGTTCTTGATCTTGAATTGAAGAAGAAGAGGTATGTTTTTAATTTATTATTTGGTTAATTAATTATGCATTATATGATCTTGTTGTAACGCTAACGCATGTGTACTTGATGTTTATTGTTTATATGTATGTTTGACATGTTATATAATTCCAACAGTGGTATCAGAGCCAGGTTATAATGTGTAATTAATTACCAAAACACATAAAAAAACGAATCTTGATTGTTTTTGTACATGTTTTTCTTGTTAGGGTTAATAAAAATCGACCCCTAATTATTTTTTAGGCCGAATACTTAAAAAAATTTAGGGTTTTGGATTTTGATTGATAATTTGATTAGAAACCCTAGGTAAACATGTTTATGTGTTTATGTGAACGATCTTGTGTGACTATATGCGATAATTGTTATGTGGAATCCATGAAAACATGCATGTTTAGCATGGATTCAATGTCATATATGAATTTAATTGTTAAGATTAAACATGTAAATTAATTGATAGATGTTGAATTGGGGAAGACTCCAATTAATTAAGTAATCAATTATGTGTTATGTGGTATATAATAAATTTTGGTTTACGCAATTGACTTGTTCAATGCATGTGGTTTACTTCCTTGAAGTAAGAACCCTAATTTAATATATGCATTAAAACCTAGAATTGATTTTAATAGGATTATCGAATTAAGTTTGCATGTAGCTACATGTTTTATACATATTTATTGGTTATGTTATGTATGTGTTATTTAGTTGGTTATTTTTTTTATTCTGAATTACTTGTTTTTGTTTATTAATTATGGGAGTTTGCAGTTTTTTAAATTGAGTAGAAAGTGAGAGCTTGGACTCAAGGCATTGGATAGGGATGAAACATGCTTACATTGCAAAAGTTTTTGTGAATGTAAATCCCATAATGATCTAGGAGTTGCAATATGATATTGGCAATTATTGTTTGACAATTACCTTGTTGAATTCTATCATTACTAGCAGATCAACTGATGTAATGGTACCATGTCAATTAAGATCATAGCTTTAAGAAAATACTATGGTTTATATGAATATTGACCAATGGGTATTTTATTTTCTTAAAGATTTTATTATCGAAAATACTAAAATTGAATTTTGTTAATTCCTTTTATGTATGAATGCAACGTTAAAACCGTAAATGCACTTTGAACTTTGGTAAATTGATCTCGTTCTGTTTTCAAACAAATGTTTGACTAAGAATAATTTACTTAAAAGACAAAGGTTGTCTGCTTTCTATGAAAGAAGAGTGAGACACAATCCTATTCCTTTTCATGAATGAGAAAGGATAATAGAAATATTAGATATGTCTAAATTCTAATATATAGCTCATTGCAAATTTTTAAGAATTGCTCATTTTCTATAAAGATTTCAGTACTCTATTTTGGTGATTGAATTCTTTTATAACAAATATTGATATTTGGTTAACTAGAACTTTATGAGTTATTAAAGTTAGAAGCTAGATTAATTACCGCAAAATGGTAAAAGATAACTAGTTTATTCATCTAGTTGTTTTGGCTATTTAAAAGGTTCTACATACATTGTGGGATGATAGACCTGTTAAGGAAGAAATTGCATGCCCAATTTTTTCAAGTTAATAGCATTGATGGTTATTCCATCATTTACGCAGTAGAATACACTTTTAATGCATAAGTAACTGTTACGTATGGATATTTAAAGGTGTTGGAAAGTTAAAAGCACACTATTTTCTTTCACTAAATATGAAACACTTACAATGTTGTCAAATTCAGTGGGAGTATTTTGTACTTATTACAGAGTAAGGAATTATGGTAATGATCTTTAATTCAGTGGGAGTTACAAGCTTTGACATCTTGGTAGCTAAAGATAATTACTTTCCAAAAATAGACACTCATACTTTTAAGGTTAGTCTTGTACGTTTCCTTACTAGACATTGTTGTTCTACATCTACTTGTTATGCTAAAATCTATGACACAATCATATTGATCACATAAACAAACGCATGGCGTGTTGTTTGTCAACTATATGAGGTTGTTACATGCACAAGTGGGAGAAATGTTATATTTAATTATGTGCAAGAAACAACTCATAAAGATATGATTTAAAGGATTCTCTTGACTGCAAAGTAAGAGACTAACGTTATAATAGGGCTTATACACATCTAATTTAAGAAACACTTGAAGTTGTAATTTACATGATGTGAGAGCTTGGCTAGATTACAATGGAAAGATAAATTTATACTTTCATTACTAGCATATCAACTTATGTAATGGAATTATGTTAATATGCAGTTTCTAAATTAGATACCTATTAGAACATGTGTCAATATGATATCAAGACTACTTTAATAAGTATATTAATGAATTCTTGGTATGACATAAATTAATAAAGTAATCTAATGTTACTTCAATCTAAATATTTATGTGTTCTTGGAATGGCATAAATAAATGAAGAAATAATGTTGTTTTACATTATTGTGAAATAATAAAGTAACTTGAAAATACTAATGAAACCAAGAGATGGTGTTCATAATTACTTTAGTTAAATATGTTTATGTTTCATTGTAAAGATATAAACATTAAGTCTTTTAATTGTTCAAGACTTATAATAAAGTAAGACGTTATCTTGTTATGTTTTTAATTAAGACATATACATGAAGTCATTAAATTGTTAAATGACTTATAACGTATAGTGTGATTATAACAGTTTATGTTTTCTTGTAGAGATATGGACATGAAGTGACTTTGTCAAAAGTACTTGTGTTATAAAATATGTAATTGGCTTGAAAATACTATTATACCATTAAAATGACTTAGTTGGTAAATAGACAAGTCAAAAGAAATATGGTTATCTTAAATATTGTTAGATTGTCTTACAATATTAATCCTAATGAAATACAAAATGTTTATGGTATGTTCAGTTAGGAAAATTAAACTTTTGTTATATTGTTTGATTAAAGATAACTATAACTTCTTTTCTTCCAAAAGTTATCAAGGTTAGAAAATTGAGTATGGATTTAATATACTCAATAAGACTCCAACCTAGAAGATTAATAAGACACCATCATATGATGGAATGTGATGAATCACATTAAGTTTTAAAATGAAGTTATGATTTTGTTAAACTACTTATGAGTAGGTTAATAACAAAATAAAAATCATGAACTGTCATTGTGTTTTGTAATGTCCCAAAAGAAAACATTGTATTGTTGCTCTATTTGCTAAGTATTTATAGATAGTCTTTAAATTACTGAAAGCAAGTGGGAGTTTTGATCTTTAAAGGATAAAATTACAAGACACATAATCTTCTAAAATAAATTAGTGAACATCATAATGAGGCTAGACATGAAAATGTTAAACCTCAAGATGATGGAATTCTCATTTATAGATCCGCAAGGATATCTCAGATATTTGATTAACTAGACGAGTACCCGTGCATAGCAACGGGATTTTATAGCGACAAATAGTTTATTCATAAAAAAAAAGTTTATAGGTTACGAATGAAAAATAATAAAAGTTTGAAGATTTGGGAATTAAACATAATGTTTTGAAACCCGGTTTGACCCGGGTGGTTCAACCGGTTGAACCGTTCCGGGGAAAAATTGGTCGATTTAAACCGGGTCAACTTGCTAGGTTGGGTCGAAAATGAGTCAAATTAAACCGGTTCAACCCGTCGGGTTTGAAGCGTCCCGGGTCAACCCGGTTTGTGATTTGTATTAATTGGTTGTATTTAATTTGGTAGATATGTTTTTTAATTAGTTGTACAATGTGAATAAATCATTATACTTTTAAGTAATGGGGTGTTTTAATAAGAGTATTAATTACATTTCATAATTTCCTTTAATAAGATTTTTCAAGATTTCACATTACTTGACTATTCAATTTTTCACTTTTCAAGATTGACCATTTTTCCTTTATATGTAGTATAGATATGTTGAGAATTATTTATGATACATTACCAAATATGGAATTGGGTAAAGTGCACATACTATGAATGATTAAGATGTTGTCCATAAAGATAATCAATTTTGAAACTTGGTTTATCTTAATAGTTGGACTAGAAAATGAAGATGAGTTTCTTTAAAGGTAACTTGTGGTTAATTTAAATCTTTGTATAGAAATCATATGGACAATATTGTACATGTATTTAATGCATATCTTATGACAAAATTATTAATCACATTTAAGCAATTAATTGTGATTGAATATTCTATCATAAACACATTAAATATATAAAGATCATGATTGTCATATTTTCATTTAATATGAAATTGACAATTGAATATCAAAGCTCTTTCTTGAGTGATTACTTGAGTGAGGACGGTAAGTAACCAAAAAGAGTTTATGAATTCAAATAAATCTTTGGAAATGTACAAAGTACAATAATCCATGAATGGATAAATGCATGCATCTAGAAGATTACTCTTATGTTTAATTATGAAATCCATATTTTGATTTATAATTGAAATAAGATAATTTCTAAGTATTCCTAAAAGCTAGTGGGAGTATTATATTTAATTTCCTAAATCATATATGTTTTTAGAACATATAAAAGGTAACATTCCATATAAGTAAAATGTTGGTCATGTTTGGCAACACCTTTTTGGAAGCGTTTAAGAGCGGTAAGCGACAAGCGTTCCAGTCTTAACGCTTGTTTGGCAACACTGCTGCTAGCGTTTAACAACACCTCAAAAGCTTGCAATCTTAATGCTTCTTAAAGAAGCTTTCCAATATACCGCTAGCGTTTTACTTTTAATATTACCAATTTACCCTTAAAAAATAACATTCATTCATAAGTATATGCCCTTTTACGTAATTTTACATTTTATAATTACAACTACAGCTACGTTACCAAACACATTTTTTAAACAAGCAACTAATGATTACTGCTACTGCTTACTGCTACAGCTTGCTGCTTATTGCTACTGCTTACTGTTACCTGTCGCCAAACATAGCCGTTAAGTCTTAGTTTGAAATGAAACTTTACTTGAAAAATTTAGTAAATAAGACATACGACCTTTAAATAAATGTTTATTATTTAATAAACATGTGCGGTAAATGAATCTAGTAGAACATGATATATAATTTAGATAATCTAAATCGATATGTAAAATCTAAGTATGACTCAAGGATTTTTCATGTACATCATGTTATTGTTGTATCATGCTTAAATATAAGATGATTTAACAACATTGATATCTAATTGAAAGTTATTAGATAACTTGTGTAATAAATATTCTAAAAAAATATATTTGGATATAGAATCACATCCACAGCCTGGAATAGCTTCCAGATTCTGTAGATGAACAATTTTTCAAATAGTTGTGAAAATTGTCATTGCTGACAAACTTGAATGTTTGAAAAGGTATCAAACATAACACAATAGATATTAAAGTTTACGGGAATTTTAAAGAGCATATTGTTGTTTGCATACAATGATGCTAATGAAATTGAGATGACACTCAATACTAGTCATGGTAAGGATTTCATCCTTTGCCATATGTACTAGTTGTGATTTCTAAAAAGCATAGTTGCATTATACATTAAAGAATAAGAATACTTTAGACTTTAAAATGATTTGGAAGTTTGATTATCATAAATTGGTGGTTAAGGATGACACACAATTTAAAAAAAATTATGTGACATTATCAAAATAGTTGAGTATGCACATACAAGAACTTCACCTGTTGAATTCTTAAATAAGTATTCTCAAAATTCCGATAGATCAAAGTTGGATGATTTATGTTTTGTCAAAAAGTATGAATGTCATTACTTGAGATATAATTCATCAACTAGAGTTATCATGCATTGATCTATTTAGTATTTGGATCAGAGATGTTAAACAATTATTATTTATAATGAATTAAAGTACTTGGTACATTTGTTTTCATTAATAATAAATTGTATCCTATATTTACACTAGTCATTAGGACCTGTGCGATGCACAGGACTGTATATAATTGTTGATAGTGTATTCTTCGGCATTATTCTCGTCATTATAAATCCCCTTTTCTAAATATAGTAATTAAGACCCGTGCGTTACACAGGGCTTATAAAATAAACGAAAATTGTTGTTGAACAATAACGCTATCAACATTTATATCGAGCCCGTGTGCAACAGCAAAATCGATACTTACATTTATTCAAATACTCATGAAGACCCGTGCGTTACACATGGGCTGTATATAAGTGTTCATATCGTAATATTTCGTCACTTATTTTCATCATTATATATCTAAGTTGTGATGGTATCACACATTTGCTAAGCATGATACACATTTAAAATAGTTTATTGGCATTAAAAGAGTTTATGTCAAGAGGCTTTGTTCAAGATGTTACATTTAAAAGAGTTTCTTCACATGTAATTTTTTAATATATATAGTCATGAAAGCCCGTGCGATGCACATGAGCTGTATAAAAGTTTTCAAAGTTTAATATCCGTCATTTATTTTCTTCATTTTATATTCGGCAAGTATTATTGTCATTATATATATAGTCAATAATGCCCGTGCGATGCACATGGGTTGTATAGAAGTTTTCATAGATTTAAAATACGTGCGAAGCACATGGGCTGTATAGAAGTTTTCATAGCGTAATATTCGGCATTTATTTTTGTCATTTTATATTTAAGTTGTCATGGTGTCACACATTTGCTAAGCTTTATACGTATTTAAAATACTTTATTGAGTTGCACATGGGTTGTATATAAGTTTTTATAGCGTAATCTTCGGCACTTATTTTCGTCATTATATATCTAAGTTGTGATGGTATCACATTTCTAAGCATGACACACATTTAAAATAGTTTATTGACATTAAAAGAGTATATGTGAATATACTTTTTTTCAAGATGTTACATTGAAAAGAGTCTCTTCAAATGTAATTTTTTAATATGTATAAGTTACTTAAATTATTTTAAATATGAAGCGATGACATTAATGTTGGAGACCTTTTATATTCATCCCAGTACGATGCACACAGTTTGAATCTAATTGTTTTTTTTGTAATGTTCAGGATTAATTTTTGGTTCATGTTTGAAACTCTCATTTTTTTTGAAAGACGGACTTCGTTGTTCAAATAAATTACATTATTAAAAGCGAACTATAAAACAAATTTCTTTTTTAACAAAACTATAAAACATAAAACATTAAAGTAATTAGTATATTCAAGAATATAAATTATAATTCGTATAATAAAAAATCAGATCCAATGACCCAAGTCCGATTCATAAAACCGCTCCAATCAATCAATGGACCCGACATTTAACTAAATACAGTTTTCTTCTCCTTTATATACTTCTTCGATTTAGAAGATTCTCATTGTTAAGATGATAGTGTGAAGATATTTTTATTATATACTGCCATTTTCAATAAGTAACATCGACATAATTTACACAGTCATATCAAATATCAAAGTCACGCAATATTCCAAGACGTTTAATTAAGAAAGTGACATTAACACACCGCAAGACAAAAAGCTACATTAAGAGCAAAAATATTAAAATGCACCAAAAAAAATGTAGTAATAATTATTGATTAAAAATTGAATGCTCGTCACATTATTTTCAATAAACTTACTTGCTAACGAATCAATTGTATTAGCCCGTTTATCGGTAAAATATTGCATGTTTAATTTGTAACGTTCTATTAATATGAATGCTAAGTATTCATTCCACCGATGGTCGTGGCGTTGTTCTTGTTTTTGTTGTTGTTGTCTTTGTCGTTGTTGTTCATTGACCTTTTGCATGTTTTGTTCTTGATACAATTTTTGTGACTTCTCGATCTCTTTCTTTAATGCTTCTTGACGCACTACAAAAAACAATTAGATATAGTTGATCATTAGTAACTTAAATACAGTTACTCAATATATTGCATTTTCGATGTTACTACCAAACCTCCTAAGCACTATTTTTATGTCCTACATTGTTACACACACAAAACACACGTGAAATTTACATAAAACAATATAAATCAATATGCTAAATAAGTAAGACGATATGATGCTTACTTTACCACCATAATAAGTTGTAGCCCAATGTGCACGCGGTGTGGAGGAAGTTGTGGTTTGTTATGTGTGATTTTTGACACATTATATAGTTGATAAAATATTCGTAACTCATGGACGGGAAGGTAAAAAGACTAACCACTAATTGGTATGTTTAATTTATGCATTCATGGCACCAAACACTTCATCTTCTATGTACTTATCCTTATGCATGACTATTAAATCAATGTACTAACACATGAAGTCTCCATAATTGCACAATTATGCACAATTATGTGGCAAGAGATGCCTCGACTGCCTGGAATCAATAAAGGGGTTCCTTGAGTAGCCTAAGTTCAATTTTATCATCAGTTGGGATTGCTTGAGTTTTCTGAATTCGATTTATCATTAGTTCTCACATTAAACCTCACGTACTTACCACTTAAGCATGCAACCTAAACCAAGGTACTTACACATGAAGCCTCCCAATAGCAAAATCAATTCATGAAACATTTATTAACACCCCTTTGCATTTATAAGACTACTTAGTCTTTTATTATATATGATGTTTAAATCCGTAAATAAATGTTATTCTAAATTGTCCATTGTCGGTTAATAATATGGGAATATTATTAAATTAAGACAAATCTGAGTTTGGTGTAATATACTTAAAAGTATATTGATGCGTAGACATGCCATTTCAGATGATATTCAATGATACCGAATATAGGACTTATCCCAACTACATGATGTTACTTTATGGATCTTGTCATTAAGTAAATCCTAAGAAGTTATCCTCAGACTTGAGATACAAGATAACTGTCATGAATGTAGTGGAGTTTTGTGGAACAACTTAACGCTATACGTAACTGGTAGTCATAAGGGTTGTTTTCGGAAGTGTTACAAAGTTCGTGGGTTTTGCTTGTAGTAAATACAGAATTTGTTCCTTCAAATTTATTTTTGGAGTTTAATACTGCTGGGCCCCTCGTAGAGTTGTCAAGATATTTGCATGGCCATGCCCAAGATCTTCCCTGAATAGGTTCAGATGATTTGGTAATCTTGATCAATCACAAACAACGAGAAACAGAATGGTTAATTAAGGAATGACTTTGATCCGTATCCTTATTAACGTGGTATTAGAAACAAAAGGATAATAATAATGAGAAATCATTAAAAGGTTTTCCAGGAGCCTTACTCGAGTTGTACTAAGAGGCATCGACATGTTGCAAGACGCTAACCGAATGTGATCACTCTATTATGACATGTCTAAGTGGGAGCTGTTAGTTTATAGACATGAAATAATAGTCGTGTGTTAGGATCGAACTCGAGATCACGGGATTGCACACTTTACGTATGAAGAGTAAATGAATAATAATTATTAATAAATGTTAAGAATAATTATTAAATAAATAAAACACTTAACGACCATTAGTATTTAACGGATAATGACTAATGACCGTTAGACGAATAAAAGGAAACTAATACGTATGAGTATTTGGAAAGTCAAGAAGCATCCAGAAGACCCCCTTGGGCTTATGAACGACCAAATAGGGTTCCCAAGCCCTAATACCTTGCTTGATCTCCAAGTTACTTCAAGTATATAAGCAAACTCAAGGTTATTTGTTCCATACACTTGTACACACAATAAACTTGAATTTTCTCTCTTCTTTTCTTCTCCTAAAATCGATCAAACAATCCCTAACACTTAGGGATTCGATTTTTGTCTTCCAAAGTGTTTTGTTTATTAATTACTTGCATAACATTTACTTGGTATTAGTACGTGTGTACAAGAACGTGAATCAAACACACTATTGTTTGTTTCTTGGATTGCATTACAAAAAAGTAAGGGGTACTTCTTATAATCCACACAAACCCTAATTAGGGTCCTTGATCTTGAATTGAAGAATAAGAGGTATGTTTTCAATTTATTATTTGGTTAATTAATTATGCATGATCTTGTTATAACGCTTCTGCATGTGTACTTGCACTAATAGAATCGATGCCATCGGCGTCGACTTTTTTACGCCCCTCCCGTCGACATGTCGACGGGAGCATATCATCCCGTAGACATGACGACGGCCCAAACTTGTCGTGGCTGCCTCGTCGGGAACGACTATCCCGTCGACTATCCCCGTCGACAATGTGGGCCCCACATGGTTTCTCAGTCAAAGGAACGATTGTTTCGACGATATATTCACGTCGACAAGTCGACGGTATAATATCACTAATCATTAACTTAATTAAATTTTGTTAATTGTTTTTTAATTATACCGTCGACAAGTCGACGGTATAATAACTGAAAATCATTTATTTAAGTTATTATACCGTCGACATGTCGACGGTATAATAACTAAAAATTATTTGTTTTATTTATTATACCGTCGACATGTCGACGGTATAACAACTAAAAATTATTTATGTTACTTATTATACCGTCTACATGTCGACGGTATAATAACTAACATTATTTATTTTGTTTGATGATACCGTCGACATGTCGACGGTATCATACTGGTATGCTGCTACCAGCATGCTGCATACCAGCAAAATTCCAGATTTTTTCCGGAAAATTTTTCGGAAAAAATCTACCAAAACCTGTATCCAACCAGAACCTTTAACCAACCAATTCTAACATGTCCTAAACACATACAACTCGACATCGGCTAAAACACTTGCAAATTATCGCTAAACACCCTCAAAATGCATTAAAACATATAAATTCTACAAAACGGGGTGTGTCAATATCTAAACCTAGCTGCCATACCAACAAATGTCCCAGTATCCGCGATATTCAAGTAGCCAAAAGAGTTAAACTACACAATACTAACATAAGGGTCGCCAAAACATTGTTTCAAACATAAGTACAACACAAAATAACCCAAGTGTACCTCTACATCCCCAAATCACCCTAATCATCATCAGGACCATCCTCATCGCCATCGTCATCGTCTCTGCCACTCCCGCTCCCTCCTCCAGATGAGCCACTACATCCAGCGCCAGACCCACTGCCCGAGCCATCATCGGGCTGAGATCCCACCTGAGTAAGATACTCGTGCCATCGCGGGTTCTCCGATATAAAACCCGTCAACTGATCGAGCGTCGCCTTCATCTTCTTACGCTCTTGCTCATCTTTCCGCATCTGCTGCTCGGCCTCAGCAAGCTTTTTCTTCAACTCGGCGATTTCTGAAAACGAATTAATCAAAATTTAAAAACAGCTATTGCAATACTTAATTTGAGTCATGATCGAGTAATCTATAATTATTATATTATCACACTGTACATACCTGGAGCTGGAGGCGGGGTGTATGGTAAATGTGGCCTGCTCCCGGCTACCACCCTCCCCCATCCGGCTATGTGGCCCCGCTGTTTGCCCTTGAGAACCATAGCAAGTATCTGCTCCTCCATGTACGGGACCCCATCAGGCGTATCCGAGCCCAAATCTCTGAGACGAACCATCTCCTCCTATTTAGTTGAAAAAAAATTGAGAAAATTAATATATGTCGGGTTAATTACAATATTATGTTTCAATGAATTAGTAAAGTGCGTGTTTGGGGAAATAAATAAATAATAAATTAAAAAAAACGATACTTACATAATTAGCCCTAGCCTCATCCTCCAACCAGTGCCCATCCTTGTCGCAGTGTGTGTCATAGTAGCTCTGGATGAGTGATGGGTACTTCTTGTCCTTGCTGGATTTAAACTGTATATACACATGCATATAAGATGAAACAAATTAAAAATGACAAATCAAACACTATATATATTTTAATTAAACTTAAATACTTTTATAAAATTAAAATTAATTAACTTTATATAATTAAAATTTTTAATTAATATATAATTAAAATTAAATAATTTTATAAAAATAAAGTATTGTTATAAAAATAAAATGTGTCTTACGTAATCGTGGCGAATGGAGGCCAATGACTTGGAACCGTGGCGGCTGTACACCTTATTCTTCTTGCGGTTCTCCTTGTTCACAGCAGCTCGCCTCTAGTTATCCTCATTCATGTAAAACTTTATGTAATCCTCCCACACTGACGGCTCGACGTTCGGAGGAGGGTTTCTTCGAATCTCATCCACCCTCGGAGCCCCACCCTGCAACGTAAAGTAGGTCTTCTTCATGGTGCCCTTGTTGTCGGAGTAGACCTTAGCAATATACGCATTGATGACGGCCTGAATAGTTGTCCAATGGGGTGAGTGCATGTGGGTCTGCATGTCAAAGAATTCCTGCCATCAAATATAGTTAATATTAACATAAAGATATAAATAAATAAACAAATTTAAATAAATATACACAATTAAACAAATTTAATTAAATGTACTGATTCGTTGTGTTTTTGTGTCAAAACAATTTATCAAAAATATCAACAAAGTGAGGTCAATGTTATCGTGAGTGACAACAAGACGTGGAGAAATACAAGTAAACCTTTTAGGAAAAAGATTACCTCGTAAACTCGTGCAATGTGATATTTGTGAGACCGGGAAGTGATTTCCCGAGTCGTACCCCAACGAGGTGTGAATGGAAAGTTTCGTGAAAGATCGAGATTAAAGACTTGTATGAGGTTGCGAAAGATTGTTTGGTTTTGTTGTACGTTAAATTAACGGAAATTAACAAACGAAAATGAAAATAAATCAACCTAAAGGGAACAAAAGGCAATTGGAAAACTAGGGAGATCCTAAAACACTACGGGAATCAAAAATAGGTATTGGGAATCCTAAAACACAATATAAACAAGTAACGCGACGTTCATTCTAAATAAACGTCAACGTGAAAGCAAAAACGTGAAATTATTGCTACACAAGTCCTACGGGTTCACAAACAATTTTCTAACGCACTAAGTGACAAAAGAAAATTTTGAAAAAAAAGAAAATTAATTTTTTAACAAAAATTCTATTTATTATGAATTAAATACTAATTAACACTAATTAAATTCTAATAATTAATCTACAAAGCTAATAATTCTGAAACTTTTCCTAAAAATGCTACAAGTTAAAATAAATTTAAGAAAAATGTAAAAAGCTATGGGTACAGTTCAACAATAAGCAAAAATAAGCTCACAAAGCAAATAAGCAATTCTGACTCAAAGTGGTTAAATAAAAAATAAGATGGAGTTATAAACGTAAGACCCTAGGGCGCTTTTGGTAGTGAGGTGTGGTGTTGTGTCTGTTTGTGCTTGAGGTCAGGGGTTCGACCCCAAATTTTTACACAAAATTTATTTATTTTTTTCTTTTTTGCTTCTTTCTTTTGTTTCTTGTTTACTGATTACACAAACACAACTTGCATTCTATCTTGAAAACAAATTTCAACAACAACTATTTAAATTGATTCTTGATGTCAAAACAGATTTGAGAATCAAAAAAAGAAATTCAAAACTTCCTTTGTTTTCTTTCTCCCCTTAGACTGCCAAAACTAATTCCAATTCAAATAAGCTTTAAACAAGCTACTGCTTGTATCAGTAAATCAGTAACAACAAACAACAATGACAACAACAACAAACCAAGAACAACAACAACAAGATTATCAGCAAGAACAAGAACAAAACAGATTCAAACAAACAGTAGCAGCTAAAGCAATGAGAACACACAAAACAGTTGATCAAATAAGCTAATAAGCTTTGACAAGCTTCAACAAACCAAAAAAAACAACAATAATAATAACTACAAACAACAACTAAAACAAGAACAACAATTATGATCAAGAGGGACAACAAAATCAAGCATACTCAGTATACACTGAGTCAAAACAGCAGTAGCAGTCACAAAAAGGGGGCCAAAAGAATGGCCAACATAAGCACTTGAATAAGCAATTCAGTGGAAACTAAAAGCAATGACCTAAATACTACCTAGGGGGATATCTAAAACAGCAAAAATCAAAGGATTTCACCCAGATTTGACAAACTTATGGGCAAAGGAAAATTGCACAAAACTGATGCAGGGGAGAGTTGGGTCAGATAAGCAGTTTCAAGCTTACTTTTGAGTGAGCAAATTACTTTCAAATTCCAAATTTCTTTTTGCTATTGATTCTCAAGCGGACAAAGTTTCTCAATCAACAAAGGTTTTGCAATTTCACCAAGGATTGAGCCTAGAATTTTTTATGAAATCTGTCCCATTTCTCAAACATATCAGATTTGACTTTTGAAAATTTGTAGAACCATTTGACTTTATTGAGAATTTGATTGACCTAGGCAACTGAAATGGACCATAATATCCCTAAATTAGATTAAGCCCAAGCACTCTAAACCAAGTTGGGGCAACAAAAATGATTGTTTTGGCTTTCAAAATTTCCCACAGTTACACTGTGTGGGATCCTTAAGAGAAACTTTGACTTTCGCTTTAAAAAACACCAAGATTGAGTTAATGTAGCTAATTATGGCTAGGTGATCTGTCTAAACAAAGTTTTAAGTGCTAAGAACAACAACATTAGGGGATATCAGCTACCAAACACCCTATAGCAAACTGTTTTTGAAAAGTACAAAGCAATGGATCCAAAACTAATTCACAAACTCTGAAGAGGTATTATTCTACTGAGATTATGTGGACCCTAAATATAACAATTTTCAGCAACGATTAACAACTATGGTGGTGCTAAACACAAATTTGCAAGATTTAGGGGTAAATATCTACTTGTCATTTAAAAGCTAGTAGGTAACTAGGACCAGGGACCCAAAGACAACCTAATTGTCTCCATAGACTGCTAAACCAATCTCCTAACCAGCTCTCACTGCTGCTGCTACTTTTTTCTTCTTCAATATGTTTTTGTATTTTTTCTCTCTTTTTTGATTTTCTGTTTTTTTTTTTCTTTTCTTGATTTTTTTTGCTTTTCTTTTGATTCAAACAGCTTGAACAACACTTAAGACACATTTCAAATGAAAATTAGAGCAATTAAGATAGGAGAAACTTGAAACTTTGATAAAAATTCGAATTGTAATAAACTTAAAGCAAACTTTAATTAAAACCTGAAACTGAAATTAAAATGGTAATCTAAATTTACAAACCAGAAAAAGATACTAGAGAAAGGATGCCCTTAGGCTTACAATAATGGCCCTATTTATACTAAAAATGTGGTAGGTAGCAATTGCTTCTCTTGTGCTTGCTTCTCTGAAATTAGGCAACAAAACAATCTCTTGAACTCTGCCGAAATGAATCCCAACCGTTTAATTGGCCCTTGAAAACAATCCTAGCCTTATAACTCATTTTGCGGGAAAGAAGTGTTTTGTGAGGTGTGGACTGCAAGGGTGGTCATGGGGGTTGTAGGATTGGGGAAGTGTTAGGGGTTGGGAAGTTGTGATTGTGGACTTTTGAGGTGAGTGTTTGAGGTTACATGGTTGGTGTTGGGAGGAGGGTGATTAATCCAGTGTGGTAAGGGTGGGAAAAGGGAGAAGGAGGTGAAGTTGAACTTTTTGACCTGGGGGCTGGTTTTATAAAACGTGGTTGTGGGCTGGTTGGGCTAGTTTTGGCTTTGGTGGGTTAATTTAAGAGGGTAAGTTGTCGGGTTTTAGGATAGTGGTTTAGTGAATGTTAGGGAGTTTAATGCACCAAGGATTTTTCTTGTAAATTCAGAATTTTGAGGGACTGAAACGTGTCAAGTTTCCAAACTTCAACGCGAAGCTAGATTTTGCCAGGTCTTGATGTCCCCAAGGGGGGGGGTACCAACTTT
>LBNU01006090.1:4162-33222 GCA_014162995.1 Artemisia annua | reverse complement strand
GCTTTTACTAGTTAATGAAACACTTACAATGTTGTCAAATTCAGTGGGAGTATTGTGTGCTTATTACTGAATAAGGGATTATTGTAATTTCTCTAATTCAGTGGGAGTTACAAGACTTATTGTCTTGATTGTAACTCAGATTATCTTTTGCATGTCTCAAGATAATTACTTTCAAAAATATAGACACTAATATTTTCAAGGATAGTCATGTGCGTTTCCTTGATTGATTGAGTAACTTTATATCTACTAGTTATGTTAATGACACAAATCATATTGTTCATTTTATTAACAAACGCATGCGTGTTGTTTATATGATACATGGTGTTGCTCCATGCACAAGTGGGAGAAATCTTTATTGTGTGCAAGGTACAACACATAAGAATATGATTTAAAGGATTCTCTTAACTGTAAAGTAAGAGACTCACATTCTAATACACATCTAATCTAAGAAACACTTGGTGTTGAAATTTAGCTAAAGTGAGACCTTAACTAAATTACAACAACAAGGTGAATTCCATGATTGCGTGAGACCATTCATGGATATCGGTTTCTAAGTAAGATAATTATTAGAACAAGTGTCACTATGATAACTAAACAACTTCAACTATAATATTTATGTATTTTTAGAATGACATAAATAAATGAAGTAAATAAATTAACTTGAATTACTATTGAAACCAAATGGTGGTGTTCAAGAATACTTTAGTTATACATGTTTATATCTTCTTATAAACATGAAGTCTTTTAAGAAGTACAAAACTTATAATAAAGTAAGACGTTAACTTGTTATGTTTTTAATTAAGACATATACAAGAAGTCATTGAGTTAATCAATGATTTATAATGTGTAGTGGGATTATAACAGTTTATGTCTTCTTTCTAAGACATGAACATGAAGTGACTTGGTTAATAAGTACTTGGGTTATAAAGCATGCAAGAGGCTTGGAAATACTATTATACCATTAAGTTGATTTATTTGGTAAATAGACAAGCTAAAAGTTATATGTTATCTTACATATTGTTAAATTGTCTTACAATATTACTTCTAATGAAATACCACTAACTTATGGTATGTTCAGTTAGGGAAATCAAACTTTTGTTAGATTGTTTGATTGAATATAGCCATGACTTCTTTTCTTCCAAAAGTTATCAAGGTTAGAAAATTGATTATGGATTTAATATACTCAATTAGACTCCTAGAAGATTAATAAGACGTTATAGAATTATGAAATGTGATGAATCACATTAAGTCTTAAATTGGATTTCTGAATTTGTTAAGCTACTTATGTGAAGGTTGTTAACAAAAGAATGTCAGGAAGTGTCAATGTGTATTTGTAATGTCCTAAAAGAGAAAATTGGATTGTTGCTCAAATTGCTAAGTATTTATAGATGGTCTATATATTACTAAAAGCAAGTGGGAGTTTATTACAAAATACATAATCTTCTAAAGACACACTAGTAAAAATCATGATGAGGCTTAACATGTAAATGATAAACCTCAAGATGATGGAATTATCATTCATAGATCCACTTGGATATCTTAGATATTTGGTTAATATGCTAAGGATTATATGATGTAGTATTATCAAATAATGAATTGGGTAATCTACTCATACTATGAATATTATAGATGTTGTTCATGAAGATAATCAAATTTTGAAAATTTGGTTAATTCTTAATAGTTAGAGAATGATGATGAGTTTATTCAAAGATAATGTAACCCTAGTGGTTTAAATCTTTGTTAAAACTCATATGGACAAATTGTATACATATTTTAATGCATGTTTTATGACAAGATTATTAATCATATTTAAGCAATTAACTATGATTAATAAATCTTTCCTAAGCACGTTAAAATGCAAAGATGGTAATTGTCATATTTATTTCCATGAATATGTAATTTGATAATGAATATCAAACTCTTTCTTGAATGATTACTTGAGCGAGGACGATAAGTAATCAAAAGGAGTTTATGAATTCAAAGTAAATCTTTGGAAGTGTACAAAGTGCAATAATCCATGAATGGATAAATGCATGCATCTAAGAGACTACTCTTGTGTTTTATTGTTAAATCCATGTTTTGATTTACAATTGAAATAAGATAATTTCTAAGTATTCCTGAAAGCTAGTGGGAGTATTATGTTTGATTTTCTAAATCATATATGTTGTATAACATATAAGAAGTAACATTCCATATAAACTTTACTTTAAAGATTTAGAAAATAAGACATACAACCTTGGAACTAAAGTTTATTATTTGATAAACATGTGCGGTAAATAAATCTAATAGAATATGATATATCATTTTGAAAGACTAAATGGATATATATATATTTGTAAAGATAGAACATGAATGAAATCTAAGTTTGACTGAAAGATTTTCATGTGCTTCATATTATTGTTGTATCATGCTTAAAGCTAAATGATTTGACAATGTTTGATATCCAATTAAAAGTTATTATATAACTTGTGTAATGAATATTCTAATGGAATATGTTTGAACTTAGAATAATGATCCTCAACCTGGAATTGCTCCTAAGATTCTAAGTATGAACAATGTGGCAAAGTGTTGCGTAATTGTTATAGCCTATAATAAATCTTGAAAGATTGGAAGGCATCAAGCATTACACAATGGATATTAAGTTTACGGGATTTTAAAGAGCATATTGTAGTTTTAATACAATGATGCTAGTTTAATTGAGATGACACTCAATACTAGTCATGGTAGGATTTTATCCTTGTTAATGGCCATGTAAACTAGTTGTGCTCAACTAAGAGCATAGTTGCATTATACATTAAAGAATTAGAATACTTTAAACTTTAAAGTGTTTGAAAGTTTGATTGTCATAAATTGGTGGTTGAGGATATCACACCATTTATGAAATATTATGTGGCTATATCAAAATAGTTGGATATATACATACAAGAATTTTGCTAATTAAATTCTTGAAATAAGTATTCTCAAAATTATGATAGATCAAAGTTAGTTGAAATAATGCCTTGTCAACATGATTGTCATTACTTGAGGCATAATTGTCGACAAGTCTTTATTTGAGATAATATTCATTAACCAGAATTATCATGCATTGATCTATTTAGTATTTGGATAAAGGATATTAAGCAATTATTGTTTGTAATTAATTAAAGTACTTTGTACGTTTATTTTCATTAATAATAGATTGTATCCTATATTTGCATGTTTAAATCCATGAATAACTTATGTTATTCTAAATTGCCGTTGTCAATTAATGATATGGGAATATCATTAAATTAAGATAAATCTGAGTATTGGTTAGAATATACTTGAAAATATATTGATGCGTTGTCATACCAATTTCACATGATATTCAATTAATTGGATATAGGACTTATTCCAACTACATGATTTTACTTTATGGATCTTGTCAGTAAGTAAATCATGAATTTAGTTATCCTTAGACTTGAGATACCAGGTAAGTGTCATGAATGTAGTGCATTTCTGTGAAGCAATTTACCGTTTACCGTAACTAGGAGTTATAAGGATTGTTTTCAGAAGTGTTGCAAAGTTCATCGGTTAGTCTTGTAGTCAAGAAAGGATTTGTTCCTTCAAATTTGTTTTGAAGTTTAATACTGCTGGGCCCCTCGTAGGGTTGACAAAATGTTTGCATGCGCATGCCCAAAGTCTATCTGGAATACGTTCAGATGTTTTGGTAATTTTGTTCAATCATTAACAACGAGAAATAGAATAATTAATAAAGAATGACTTGAACCCATATCTTTATTAATGTGGTATTAGAAACAAAAGGATGTTAATAATGATGAATCATTAAAGGTTTTTCTAGGAGACCTTCCTCGAGTTGATCTAGGGGCATTGGCGTGTTGCTAGACACTAACCAATGTCATTATACTATTAATAGATATCCAATTGGGAGCTGTTAGAGTTTGTGGATAAATATTAATAATTATATATCTAGTATCGAACCCGAGATCACGGAATTGCACACTTTACGTATGAAGAGTAAATGATTAATAATTATTTATAAAAGGTTATATTTAATTATTATATACACAAAACGTCCGACGACCGTTAGTAATTAACGGACAATTGACTAACGACCACTTAAATATAAAAGAAGGATTAAAGTGTCAAAGTTTGAAACCCTTGTCCTCCCTCTTTGTAACCGACTCTATGAAAGTTCTAGGAGGGGGTTGGTTGTCGACTTTGGTAACTAAAAGAGGTGGGAGCCAATAGCTTGGAGCAAAAGTTTTGTTATTATATAAACAAATCTTTGCTTCATGTCTTGTTAATCGATTCATAGAAAAACAAAAACTAAATTTCATTGTTTATTTATCACTGATGTATATACTATATGCTATACCTTGGAGGGGGTTTGGTTGTCGACTTTGGTACTATGCTATATCATGCATGTAATATGCATGCAAGACAATACCAATTACATGTAGTATTTTGTTTTATCCTCCTTTATTGTGATCGAATTTTTTTGATTGTCAAGAAATTGTTTTGTGTTTTTATTACTAGCATAACGTTTACTCGGTAATAGTACGTGTGTACAAGAACGTGGTGTAAACACACTATTGTTTACATCTTGGATCGAATAACAAAACGGTAAGGGGTTATTCATTGATCCTTATAAACCCTAATTAGGGTTCATCCAATTGTTCAAGGTTATTGAAGTTTGATTCTTGTTCTTGCTAGAATCAAAGGTACGTTCCTTTTATGTTTATGTTAATCTTTTATATGTTATAATTGATCTTTCGCTTCCGCATATGTGACTACTTGATTTATATGATTGTCATGGTACATAAATTCAAACATGTTCTACTTTGAACAGAATTTTGTGAACTTTACGTATTCTGAACTTTGGACATGGAGAAGAAGTCACAAGATATTCATCTGTTCGTGATCAGCCATAAGGTATATGTTTACTGTTTATGTGTGATTAATTAGTTTGGGTATATATGAATTTCATGGGAGGAAAACCTTTTCGTTGTACTCCGGATTCTATATTACGTGATTTGTTTATATTACTCCGTATATAGTTTAACAAAAATTATACACACAATACATTTTACTTTTAAACTGATAAAAGTAGGGCTGTTCATCGGTTCGGTTATCGGGTTATTCAGTTCGGTTAGTTCGGCTAATTTTTTTCTGGGCAAAACCGAAAACCAAACCAAACCGAATTCAAATTTGATTCAACCGAATCGAATAACCGTGAACCGAACCCTTCTAACCGAAAACCAAAACGAATAAACCGAATTACATAATTTTATTTATCTTTTCATTTAATTATATATATTTTAGCACAATTTTTTTTTAAAACTTAAATAGTGTTATATTTATACTAAGAAGGAGTTTTGATAATTTATTTTTTCATATAAATAGATAGAAAAATATATATTTATATGAGTTCGGTTTTCGGTTTTCATTGTCAAAACCATAAAAAAATATATATCTATATGAGTTCGGTTTTCATTGTCAAAACCATATCCAAATCGATAACCGAATATTCGGTTTGATTCGATTCGGTTTTGACCAATTCGGGTTGATTATGAATTCGGTTCAATTTTTTTTGTTCAGTTTGGTTTCGGTTTTCGGTTACTGCGGATATTACCCAATCCATGAACACCTCTAGATAGGGGGATCGGTTCGGTTACCGGTTTGTTCGGTTTGGTTAATTCGGCTAAAAGATTTTTGTAGGTCAACCTGAAAAGAACCGAACCAAATTCAAATTCGGTTTTCGGTTCGGTTCGGTTGAATTCTAGTTCGGTTCGGTTCTTGGGTTGAACCGAATAACTCGGATTTCACTATTTATTTTTAAAAAATTGATAATTACATAGATATTTAGCAAAAAATTAATTTCAAGCATAAAAAGTGTTTTTTATATTCTAATAACATTTTAAAAATATATATTATATATATATATATATATATATATATATATATATATATATATATATATATATATATATATATATATATATAGAGTGAGGATCACGTGCGGATTTTTTTATTTCGTGCGCATGTACGGACAGATCTGGACTGCCCATTCCAGATCTGATCTTGACTTTTTGTAAAAAAGTCAAGATCCAACGCAACTATCATGGTACCAATTGACCATTAAAATGATTTTTTAAATTTTTTTCCTTTTGAGCGATCCTTACTATTGTTGTCTTCTTTAATTTTTTATTTTTTCAGATTTTTCTGAGCACTTTTTGGTTTGTGATTATGAGTGCTACCGTGATATTAAAGATATTATGAAGGGTTTTGTGATAGTTACGGTGATATTATAAAACCAACGTGATATTAAGCTTTTTTACATGTAAAAATGAACCGTGATATTGAAAAAGTTACTTTGATATTAGTAAAAAACTTAATATTATTGTTTTTTTTATTACGATATTAAAAAAATTTACAGTGATATTAAAGAAATTCAAAAAAAAGTATGAGTGGTAGAATGATATTAATAAAAAAACATAGTATCATAATACCTTTTAACCATGAAAACGATTCTTTTTTGAATTTTTTTCAGCGATTCTTAATAATTTTTTGTCCTCTTTATTTTTGTTATTTTTTCAGATTTTTTTGAATTCTTTATTTTTTGAATGTTACTGTGATATTAATCCGCACATCCCTACTTAAAAGCTAATCCACACCTGATATGAATTCGGTTTTCGATTCAGACTGCGAAACCCATATCCAACCCGAGAACTGAATTAGTAGTTTGGTTCGGTTATTAGTTCGATTCGGTTATTTTCAGGGTTCGGTTTCAGTTTTCGGTTTATTAGGCGTTTTCGGTTTTTTTCTCACCCCTACCCGTAGATAAAACCTTATACAAAAGATGGGCAGAGGCCCAACCCAGCCCAAAGACGCTTAAGAAACTGGCGGGAAACCCTTGTGTCCGCGCCTTTTTTTTTGGCGCCAAAAACCAAGCATTACACAAACAACAGATCTATCCACACACTAAACATTCACATTTCTCATTCCAAACAATCAGCAAGAAAGAATGGATTCATTCGGCGGCGCCTATTTCACCGATGAAAAAGCGGCGAAAGTCGAAAACATCTTCTTAGACTTCCTCAAAACGTAAGTTGTTGTATTCTCTCATTAATAATAGTATTAGTTAGTTAGGGATCTAATATTGTTATATTGCAGGTTTAGATTAGATCCGAATTCACGCGAACCCTACTACGAATCCGAAATCGAAGCAATGAGACCTAACGAATCCAACACTATGTTTATCGATTTCGCCCATGTTATGCGCTTCAACGATGTCCTTCAGAAAGCTATCTCTGATGAATACCTCAGGTCCCTCTTCCATTCTATTTACTTCTTACTTCATTTCTTTTTATTTTTTACATTTATATTTATATAATTTGGGGGTTTCGTTTGTTTAGGTTCGAGTCGTATTTGAAGAACGCGTGTAAGCGATTTGTGATGGGACAGAAACCTACTTTTATTACTGATGATAATCCTAATAAGGATATCAATATTGCTTTTTTTAATCTCCCCATTATCAAAAGGTATGTATAAATTCTTATTGTTTTTTTTATAGTTTACTTTAATTGTTGCTATGTTTGTATAAGTTTGAAAATTTATATGTCTTGGTGTTATAGATTGAGGGAACTGAGTACTTCTGAGATAGGTAGACTAGTTTCGGTTACGGGTGTGGTGACTCGTACAAGTGAGGTTAGGCCGGAGTTACTTCAGGGTACTTTTAAGTGTTTGGACTGCTCGGCGATTGTCAAAAATGTTGAGCAACAGTATAAGTACACTGAGGTTTGTCTTTTATGTGTTTCTATAAATGTCATGTTTTGTTTGGGGAATTGTGCTGTGGTTAATTGTTCGTTGTTTTTGTGGATAGCCTATGATATGTATGAATCCCATGTGTGCGAAGAAAGGGTGGTGGACACTTCTTCGACAAGAGAGTAAGTTTGCTGATTGGCAGAGGGTTAGGATGCAGGAGACGTCAAAGGAAATACCTGCAGGATCCATTCCGAGGTCGTTAGATGTCATTCTTAGACATGATATTGTTGAACAGGCTAGAGCTGGTGACACGTATGTAATTTGACTCTCAACTGAACTTAATGGTTATCTTTGTTTCTTACGAATATGGCAATAAGTAGATTAACTTTTTTTTTTTTTCCTTTTGCAGGGTGATTTTTACCGGCACTGTGGTTGTGATACCCGACATTTTGGCATTGGCAGCTCCTGGAGAGAGAGCCGAGTGCCGTAGAGAAGGTGGTCAGCGCAGCAACAGTGGCAGTGTCCAAGAAGGTGTTAAAGGTCTTAGGGCGTTGGGAGTTAGAGATCTTTCTTATAAGCTTGCCTTTATCGCTAATTCAGTGCAGGTTTTCAGTTTAACTCTGATGTTTGTTTTGGCAACTATATATTTTGTCGATGAAGTTTCATAGGAAACTGTTTATGAATTGTTATATGTTTTGCCTGCCACTGGACTTTTTTTAAAACAAGTCCCATAGGGACCGAGTCATGTGATAAAATACAAAGTCCACTCAAAGTCATTTATAGTGTTCACATGCTCTCATTTATTATTTCTTCTGACCTAATCTTCTTGCTGCATTCATTTGAAACACAACCGAAGCTTCGAATAAACGTGACAAAGACGTTTGAACGACTGTCATATTAACTACTGTCATTTTGTTTATAATTCTAATTTTTATGCAAACCGGTTACACTTTTTAAACATATATAATATATAATTATTTATATATGGGTGTTATCGGGTGTTGGCGGATCGGGTTGATTCAGGTTTGGTTGAAAAAAACTGACTCACAACCCGACTCTATAATGAAATCAGGTTAGCAGCTTCGGTTGGGATTTGGGTTGGGTGATTCAGGTAAACCCAACTGTATATACATGAGAGTAAGCAACTTATATTTAGTTCATTTGTTGAGACTTGTACTAGAATAAAAGCCCAATAACAGTAGAAGTAGAAATAACAACAGTACACAACATATATATTTCTTGCGCTTGAGATGATATTTTTTTTTATTACACGGGTTATGACTGTGATCCTTTATTTAGATATGTGATGGCAGAAGAGATGCAGATATACGAAATAGGAAGAGAGATGCTGAAGATGGCGACACTCCAGAGTTCACGGTTGGGCTTCTGTCACCTATGCTTTACTTATTTCATACACGGGACTTGCTACATTTTGAAATTAAAGGCTGTGTAAATTGTGTAATTAAATCCGTTGTTCCCTCTTTTATCTTATATCTTTGTAGTCAGAGGAGTTAGCTGAGGTTAGACAAATGAGAAATACTCCGGACTTCTTCAACAAGCTTGTTGACAGTGTTGCTCCTACTGTGTTTGGTCATCAAGACATTAAGCGAGCAATCCTGCTTATGCTTTTGGGTGGGGTCCACAAGTTTACTCATGAAGGAATTAACCTTCGCGGAGACATCAATGTTTGTATTGTTGGGGATCCCAGTTGTGCTAAGTCTCAGTTTCTCAAGTATGCATACCCTGCAACATCTTGTACCGAACACCATTTTTATACAAAATGCCAGTTTTGACATTTATTCTTCTTCTTTTGAAGGTACACAACTACTTTGGTTTCAAGATCTGTATACACATCTGGGAAATCCTCATCTGCCGCTGGATTGACTGCTACTGTTGCAAAAGAACCAGAAACTGGAGAGTTCTGTATCGAGGTACCCTTTTGTTATTCTAGCCAGAACTCATGTCCCATTGTGGTTATTGGGCTTTAAAAGCTTATAAGTTTGTCACCTNTTTTTTTTTTTTGGTGCAAAGGTAAATTTATATTAACTTCCAAAAACTCAATATTTACATCATGAATAACAAAAGAAGCTGAGATGGGCATTCCCATAAAAGAATACAACTAAACTAGAAATTCAGTACATATCTGATAATGCATATCAGATATACATATCTCTGATCACACATACACATCAGACAATTAAAACAGCTCAAATTCCTTACTGCACATCCATCCATCTCAACTGGTTTACCTTTTTAGCACCATACCACGTTTGTCACTTATTACTTGTGAATATTAATATGGCTGTTTTTTATATGTTTTCAGGCTGGTGCACTTATGCTTGCTGACAACGGTGTTTGTTGTATTGATGAATTTGACAAAATGGATGTTAGAGATCAGGTAACCATCTCACCTTTGGAACCTAAATTGTTACATTTTTGTTCTGCATATGCAATACGTGATTACGTGAATGTACCACCATCTCATATTCATGTCAATTACATAGGTCGCAATACATGAGGCTATGGAACAACAAACAATCAGTATTACAAAAGCAGGAATACAAGCAACATTAAATGCTAGAACATCAATTTTGGCTGCTGCAAATCCCACAGGAGGCCGTTACGACAAGTCTAAACCATTGAAGGTAAGCAATTTAGATTGCGCTTAGTACTGACTCCAGGGGTGGAGCCAGGATTTAAAATTAAGGGGGGCCGACTTCCTTTCCTTGTAAAAAAGGTAATTGCCAAAATCAAACCACAAAACTCATGAACAAAACTACCAACTTAAAAAATAAAGAACGCAAGATGTGAGGTTAGAACACCTGGCCGTTGTTTAAAAGACCAAAGCTTTAGCCTCCAATGCAAGAGTATTTGGAACATAATAGATTAAAATATGTTGAAAAATTGCATCATTTGCGTTTATATCTTGTTAATCAAGTGAAAATCAACTCTAGTTTTATAAGTATTTTGATTGTGATTGCGGATGCAAATCGCAACTGTGAAAAAAGAGATAAACTGTTTCTAAATTAGACTCTACCATTTATATTTGTATCAACACTAAATTGTATTAAGAATTTTCTGTAAAGTATAAATGGTTAGTTGTTGAAATTTTCACCATTGAGTAGTTTATACATATACAGAATAGAAACAAACTTTTTAATCCGCAGTCACCTTCTAATGGATCCAATGAAATTACTTGTGATGGCGTAGTTGGGAGTATTATATAAACTAATAAAGTATGAAGACAGTATTTTGCACGCTAGCTAACTATAAGAACAAAAGAATAAAAAGATAAAACTGAAAGGGCTGAACAAATAATTTAGATTCTAAGAGGAGTTGATAGGATAAATTATTTAGAGGTCAGCATGTTTTATTTACTACATGGATGCATATGTTGATAGTTATCGAGATTTGGGAGGGGATGACTGGATTAATAATTATATTTGGGCCATCATTAAAGTATACTTGTTGGGCTGTTGAGGGGGGCTGAGCACCTGCCAGTCACCCCATCAGCTCCGGCTCTGACTGACTCTAAACTTGCTAGCGTGGTTGTGGTAAAAAGACAGGACTTGATTCTATCACATTTTTTTTTCTAGTTTTCTTATTAATAAAGTGTCACTTTTGTTTAAAAAGGAGTATCATCTATTTGTATTCATAAAATGGTTTAAGAAGTTAATTCGAAATTCTAAATAATACATGTTTGGCCAGTTGGAGATAAAACATAGCTCAATTAACACATTCATAAGTTCACGGGTTGAAATTGCCACGTGTATCTAAATCATTGATGGTCAATTATTTTACTTGCCTACTCGGATGCACTAACAAAATTGAAACCATTTTGCAGTACAACGTTGCTCTTCCTCCTGCCATCCTTTCAAGGTTTGACCTGGTATATGTCATGATTGATGACCCTGATGATACGACAGATTTCCATATTGCCTCTCACATCGTGAGGGTGCATCAAAAGCGTGAAGAAGCAGTTTCTCCTACATTTACAACTGCCCAATTGAAACGTTACATTGCAGTTGCCAAGTCTAAGAAGCCAAAGGTTAGATCATGTTTCTTACTTGTAATCTTACCAGAGGTAGCAAACATGCGGGCTGGATAACAACAGGTTTGGGTTGAATTGGATCTAATGTGGGCTGGAATAATAAGGGATTTCTTTTTTAAACTAGTAGTTGGTTTAATCAATAGTGAATGTGCCAAGTATGAGCATTAAAAGTACATCATTTACAATAACACTTTGAAATTTTGAGTGATTATATGAAATTGTATGCATGTATAATACACTTTGGCCTACTATCGATTGGTGCTGCTCATTTGACCAGTTCCCTTTTTGAATATTTTATTTGACTCGTTTCAGATCTCATAAACACTAAATGGCTTGAAATCTTTCAATCAATTTGCACCTGTTTTAATAATGTTGATGTTGAATCATCAAGTTCCTTGGTCTGACAGTTTTGACTTAATGCAGCTAAATGCAGAGGCTAGACAAATTTTGGTGGATTCTTATGTTGCTTTACGTAAAGGTGATACAGCTCCAGGAAGTAGAGTTGCATACCGCATGACAGTCAGGCAATTGGAGGCTCTTATCAGACTCTCAGAGGCGATTGCCAGATGTCACCTGGATGATGAGGTGTTTTTTATAAAGCAATACAATTTATCTTGCAACATTCTCATATTTGAGACTTGCATGGTGAATTGGCTCTAAATTGTGTGTTGTGTTTCAGGTCCACCCAAGGCATGTTCGTCTAGCAACAAGACTCCTAAAAACATCAGTAATCAGGCATGTTTTGTTTGTTGATAGTTGTAAATAGCCTGCTAAAAAATGTCATTAATTATGTATATGAAACTGCAGTGTGGAATCAACTGAGATTGATTTGACCGAGTTCCAAGATGATATTCAAGAAGAGAATCAAGAAGATGGTGATATTGGTGGCAATGGTGCAGCTCAACCAAGTGGTGCAGATGCTGATATGACCAATGAGCACCCAGGTTAGTGTTTATCTATCTTGCCAAACTAGTCTATATTACTGGCAATATTGGCCCATTTACATATTATAGGGTTAACTTGCATTGTGGTTTATCTCAAATGGTTTGGTCTAATAGAATAAGTTAGCTAATTAGGGATCTGGAGTCTGGGTGATAATCCCTAAAAGTTAGTATCCAAGGCATGCAAACTTATGAATTTTTAGAAGATTGTTGTTGGAACATTATATTGTGTATGTTATCATAACGAGCGCATTAATATTTTTGAGAAAATGGACAATAACGTGTCTGGGTCAACCCGTACTAAAGGGTAACCTGTTTAAACCTTATAATCCGCATGCCTGGCAATCCAGCCACCCCTATTACTATCTGGAATTTTGTTTTCATTCAATGCTGAGACTGATTGTCTTGCACAGAAAACGCAGAGGTGCCTGGAGCTAAGAAGCTTGTTATAACAGATGAGTACTTTCAGCGGGTGACTCAAGCTCTTGTGATGCGTCTTAGACAGCATGAGGAAACTGTGGCACGAGAGGGTACGCATTGATGACAGCATAGTTTACAATACATATAAAAATACGTGATGAAGTAAAAGTTGGTTGATTTATATTTTCTTTTCTTTCAGGTACTGGACTAGCCGGAATGAGGCAAAGGGATCTGATACAGTGGTATGTGGGTCAGCAGAACGAAAAGAACAACTACAACTCCATGGAGGAGGCAAAGGCTGAAGTCACCAAGATCAAAGCTATCATAGAGGTATAGGTTTTCAAATTTAATGTATTTACACATATCTGGAAATGGTTTGATTAGGGTTTATATAACATTCAACAAATCAAACAGGTAAGATTTTTAAGGATGTAGCCAGATATATAATGGGTCAAATAGTTTGAATGGGCTGAAATAATCCAAATGAAAGTTGCCTTATAAATCGCCATATACTTAACAAAATTGGAGTGTTACTCAAATTTTGTAGTTTTATTAATATCTATAATTTCTTTATAATTAAATAATTTTTTTATTTGCAAATCGATATAAATTGCAGAGTTTGGTGAGGAGGGAGGGCCATTTAATCGTGGTAGACGAAGAGGAGGCCGCAGCACAAGGGGATGATGATGGAAATGGCAGGCGGACTTCTCGTAACAACAGGATTCTTGCTGTGGCACCTAACTATGTTATCGATTAAAATGGTAATTTGTTCAATTTCAAGGATTTGTAATACTAGTTGGTATTTAGTTTCAGACACAAGTCTACCATTTTATTTATTGTAAAGTTATGAGTGCTGCTACAGCTCTATGGATAATTTAACTTGTGTGCAATATGCAATTTTCCTATTTCACGCCAAGTTTCTTAAGATTCAAATATTTGCTTTTCTTGATATTTTATGTTTGGAATTGGGATGCTTACCTTGTATTCTTCATCAGATGGACTTTTTTTTAACTAGAAGAAGAAAAAAGAGTAACATTCATCATTTTACACTTGACAGTAATAGTTTTCTTCCTGATAACTATGGCATTTTACATATATGGTTCAGTTACTACAGAAGTCAACTATGGCACTTTACAGATATGAAGTCAACTATGGCATTTTAATATATCCAGTATCCAAGTGTGATAATAATTTTGGGACTCCAAATATAATGCCGCTTCAGTTTACCAAATTTCCTCACAAAGTCACTATCATCAACATCTTTTCATATTATATATATTCATCAATTTCGCATAACATCTCTTTAGATTAAAGTACATTATAGACTTTTGATTTGAAGGTACTAACTGATGAGATGTTTTTAAATATATTTTTTATAGAAGTTAATTTTAGACTTAATGGTTAAACAAACTTTTTGTAGGTTTTACACTAATTTTGTGTAAAAAGTAAAAACTTGCAGGATAGTGATAGTTTACCATAAGTTTCGTGTTCTGATTCATACAATGGAGATGGTCTAACAATAGCATACCCGATTAGGGTTAGTTAAATTTACATGGCATAGTGGCCTGGTGGAACTTTTGCTTTTCGATTGTTTGGATTAACTGTTTACAGATATAAGGATTAAGGTGATTCATACATGATGATACACTTACTCTTTTATTTACTCTCGTGATTTTTTTCTTATTACTTTTGTTAGTATATGGAAATTTCTGTTTACAGGAGATAATATTTCGGTTTTACAATCAAGGAGATAATATTTGGATTTGCTGAAGTTGTATAAAAAAGCAATAAATTGATAACCTATAATCTGCAATTTCTGACGTGAAACAACTTGAATACAGCTCTCAATTTGTATTCATCTTAATTAATGGGTTATTAGCTTTATATTATATAATAAGATAAGTTGCTGTTAAAATAAGCAATCTTAGACATCCCCGAATTTGACCATTGCATCATCACGGTCTCAGGTGTGGCAAAGACAAGTCTACTCATGTATGGACCACCGTATATCTATAAACATAACAGTATATGTATATCAACATATTTGCATACAATTTATATGATGATACAAAATATAAAGTGATGTTGATGATATTACATCACACTAATACAGTAGACTATTTTGAAGTTCTTTCAATATTGGTTAATCAAATTATTCAACAACACGTGCTCTTTTTTTTTTTTTTTTTTTTTTTTTTTTTTTTTTTTTTTTCCTGTAACTTTTGCTTAGGTGGGGAAATGAAGTATTGTTTTCCAGCAAAATCAAGTCTTCATTTATTAAAAACTTACATACCCAAACGACATACCTGGTTTTTCCAACTTTTTAATGAGGTTGTTAGACAGGGCCGTCCCATGAATTTATGAAATTTTTGAGGGCCCTGTACGAAATTAAATAATGAGGCCTTTCGATAAGGAATGTTATATATAAAGTGTCACCATTTATAAGATATAATTCAATTAGTTAGCTAAACGTGCTAAAATATTACTCATTTAAGATACTTTCTCATCTAAATACTTTTTTCTTTGTGAAAAATATGTGTACACATACATATAATTATTAACGGCACAAATTTTGAGGCCCTTAAAAATTTTGAGGCCCTGTGCGGTCGCTCACCTTGCACACCCTTAAAGCCGGCCCTGTTGTTAGATATATCTATTCGTATTCCATTTCAAGAGTGGAAAATCACAAAAAAATGTGCTTAGATTAGTTAAATAATTACCTCAAAGTCGATGGGTAATTATGTCATGTTTAGAAGCTACTGGCAGTCCCAAGGGGACGGAATTCTCCAATAATAGTTAGCAGTACTAAACAAACGAGTCATCGGTCCGGAGAAAGAAAATGAATGCCTTTGAAAAAAGAAAAAAAGAACTCGCATAACTCGCAAGGCCTTTGGAATAAAGGCGATTCTGTTCATGCTTTAGACGATTTGGCTAATATACACTTCTATACTAATTATATTAGACTTCTATTATAAATAGAAAGGTGAACCTATAGGCATGTTTAGTGCCTTTCCAAAATAAACCTAAAAAAACTTTTGCTTTGGGAAGTAAAGACCGAGTTAAAAATGAAAAATGTTTCTATTATGTGAGTGAAACATGGTACAACTATACTGACATTTTGAATTATTACTATCGAAGTCTTGTAGTGTGTAACAAATTACATTGAAAAGATGAAAATATGCTTCAACTCTTAAATATACAAACACATTTAGGCATTTAGCCTTATTAATCAACCACCACCAGATTATTATACTCTTCACCCGAAATAGAACTCTCCATTACTGTTGGGTCACTGAATTCCCAAACTCTTAAACTAAGATTTGAACATAAAATAACCTAAGTATTTGACAACCTTCAACGCAATCAAGTCACTGAGTGAACAGTCACTCAGTGAGTCATCTTCAGGATGCTTGGGAGAAGCCTAAGAAGAAAGGTTTTCCATTCAGTGAGGCGGACTCTCAGTGAGTGGCACCTAAGCCAAAGAAGAAGGTGATGGATTCAGTGAGTGATGACAATAGCTCACTGAATCTTAAGTTCCTCCTCACTGAAGCAACAAAAGTTAAAGACTGAAGAATAAAGACATGAAGCCTGAAGAATGGGCGGGACAAGGCGGGAAACATTTGAAATTGCAAAGAGTGTCAGTATCCGTGTAAAGTCAAACTTTCCCTGAATGGCTTGAGTTCAGGATGGTGTCATATCTGAACCTCAAAAAGCATTATTGTCCTTAGCCCAAAATAGACTTATGTAACAGAGACAAAATACGCAAGCATTTTGTCTCAATTAGGCTGATGTAATCTTTGTCTTCATCATAACTGTTGTAATATACCTGTGTATAAATAGGAGTCATAAGAGAGTGTAAAGGTTGCAGAGTTTGTGCACTTAATGCTTAGACATTCACAAACTAAAAACCTTTACTCTCTCCAAATAGCAACCATCCCTAAGATAGCTTAGTGGGTCTTTTGTTGCTACTTAAGCATAACTTAAGTTTAGTGAGGAGTAACACACCATACTTGTCATTTCAATCCCAAGTGTTTATTCCGCAAACACTTGGGTATAATTCTTTTGATTAATTTCTAATAAAGAGTTAAACGTTGAAAAATATTGTTTCTTATCTTTTACGTTTTATTATTAAGTCATTAATCATTACATCATTATTCCATGGAACTTGGTTAGATTAACTTTGTAGTTAACCATTAACCAAGAAAAGGGGACCAACAAGTGGTATCAGAGCCTCTGGTTTATAAAACTTTCAAAACAACAGAGTGCTCAAAAGTTTTTCAAATCAAGATCCTACCATGGCTGATAATGATGTACCCCAACTGGTCGATAAAAAGGGAGGAAGCTATAATGCTACTGCTCCCCGACTTGAAGTTGGAAAATTCAACAAGTGGAAAAAGCGCATGCTTTGCTACTTGACTGGGATGGAACCTTATTATATCACACTGATTAATGAGGGTCCATATGTCCCTAAAACTGCTGAAGGTCTAGTTAAACCTGAAGCTCAGTGGACCTCTGATGAGAGAAGGGTGGTAAATCAAGACCAACGCCTGAAAAGCATCATTATATCTTGTCTCCCTGACGATATAATGGAATCAGTCATCAATTGTTCAACTGCAAAGCAGACTTGGGCTGACTTGGTTCATAGCTATGAAGGTCCCTCAGATACCAAGGAAAACAGGATCATGGACCTGAAACTTGAGTACAACACCTTCAGGGCCAAAGACTCTGAAAGTCTCTCAGAGACCTATACCCGTTACAAAACCCTTCTAAATGAATTGACCAATGATGGTGTCACCCTGTCTAAGAATGAAATCAATGTTGGCTTTGTCAACTGTCTCCCTGAGAAGTGGTTAAACTTCTCTCAGGGTCTAAGAAATGCCAACCATCTTCAAAATCTTGAGCTTGCTGAGATTTATGAAAAATTTCTCTATGAGGATAACTTAATCTCTAGGAGATACCCTAAAGCTCAAGAAGTCAAGAAGACCCTGACCAGTTCACCCATATGATCTACTGCTTTCTATTCTAATGGTATTGTGCAGGATTTCCAAGAAAACTCAGATGATGAGGCTGACGAGAAGAGCAGTGAGGAGTACTTAAATGATTTACAAATTGAATTTCAAGAAAGGGCACTCCTTGCAAACTCAAAACGTTTTATCAGTAGAAACAAAACTATTTCAAAAGCTAAAGCAAATGAAAACACTGAGTGTTTTAAATGTGGCAAAAAGGGTCACTTTACAAAAGAATGTTTCTCAAAAACAATCTCAGAACCCTCATACAAGTTTTCAGGAAATAATTCCTCAGGAACAAAATTTCAACCAAAAATGTTTCAGTCTCCTCAATACTTTCAAAACAAAACTGAGAATAGTTCTCAAAAGGATTTTGAAGCTAAGTATAGAAAAGCAAAGGCTAAGCTTGCACTTCTTGAGGCAGCTCCCTCAATTCCTCAGTCATCTCAGGCCCCTAAACCCACTCAGGGCAAAAACAAAGGGCTGGTTACTGAAACCTATGACTGGGATGAGGAAGATGTGTCCTCAGAAGATGAAGAGGTTCATGTCAGTGCACTGATGGCACTTTCAGAAGACAACAAGCTTGCAGTGGGCAAAAGCAGTGCCAGAAATGGTGAATGGGTCAACATCACCATGAGGAAGGTAAATATCTTACTTTCTATTGATGATGAATCTGATTGGTAATCTTATTTGAATTAGATCAATGTTGATCTTAAGTATGTTGAAGAGCAGAGATTGAACTTGTTTTCTAAATATAACAAACTTGTTTTTGAATTAAATATGTGTAGAGATGAACTTCTTGCTTTAAAATAAGCTAAACTTGAAAATGTCACACTTCAAATTCAAAACTCTGAGTTAGTGAAACAAAATCATGCTCTTCAAGAAGAACTTAAGAAAGAAATGGATGTCATTAAAAGCTGGACCAAGAAAAATCCTAGAGTTTATGAAACAGTCAGTCTCATTCCTAGTACCAAAAGGAAAGTATTAGGTGAGGATCAACTCACTGAATCATCTAGTGAGACCCTTAAAGAAAGGCATTTCTTGCCAGCTGGCACATCCTTTGAAAAAGAGATGCATCCAACGTCAAAAGACTGGGTTGAAAGACTCAGTCCTGATGGCAAAATGCCAAATTTTGACACTGGAAAGATCTTGATACCTGAAAGTCAGGCCATTAAGGAATTACTCGGAGTCACTGACGAACCCAGCAGTGCTGAGGATGTCACTGAATCTAAAACAGTACCCCAAACTCCTTTACCACCTTTGAAAGTCCTTCAGGGAGCCGAACCTTGTTCTGAGATAGGAACTCTTGTCTACTCTCAACACTCTCCCAAGGAGAGGGTGGGACTAGGCACAACGATCCTGAAAAGGCCCAACTCTGAACAAAATAATGCAAGTCCAGCTCCCACTGAAGTCCTTACACCACTCACCTCCACTGAGGTTAAACCCAACAACACTGACTCTAAGGTTGATCAGTTAACTAAACTTGTTAGGAAGCTAAGTGAGAAATTGGAATCCACTGGAAAACAACCGGCCACTGAAAAGGAACTAACCCCAGCTTCCTCAAGTACATCCAGACCTAAGTCCACTAAGAAACCACTGAAGAAATGTGAGCTATGCAGTTATACAAATCATACCACTGATAATTGCTATTGAATCCTATTCTGCATGATTTGCAAACTTGAAGATCATAGGACTTCTGATCACATTTCCTATGTCACTCAAGCAAACTACAAAGCTCAGGCTCATAAGTATGCTTCACCATCAAAACAATCCCTGAAACCAAAGGCTAAGTCTTTCAAACCATGTACACACTGTGGATTCAATGACCATCACCCTGTTGATTGTCTCATGTATCCATGTTGTGACATTTGTGGTGACCCTTCCCATGATATTTCAGGACATGACAAAGTCATTAAGGCTAGAAGAGGACTGACAACAAATGTCTCTCAGTCATCTGAGTCCTCCTCAAGCATCAAATGCAATGTATGTGAAAGCACTTTTCACTCCTCCACTGATCGTTAGTCCATTAGAAAGTTTAAGAAGTCCTTAAGGCCCAAACCCTCTAAGAAGTGGGTCAATAGAAAGAACTAATTCAATTTACTATTTGTGCAGAAACACGCCAGGGAGCCTGTGTGGCATCTAGATAGTGGATGCTCAAGAAGCATGAATGGAGTGAAGCAGTATCTGCACAAATACATAGAAGAACCAGGGCCTAAGGTAGTATTTGGTGATAACTCATCAGCTCCCACTGAAGGTTATAGTTCAGTAAACTGCAATGGTATAGTCTTTACAAGGATAGCTTATGTAAATGGACTCAAGTACAATCTCATCAGTGTTAGCCAACCATGTGATGCAAAATACATAGTTCAGTTTGATGATAAGAGAGGAACCATCTTCAATGCCAACAAAGAAGTTGTGTTGATTGCTCCAAGAAGAGATGATGTTTATGTCCTGGACATGTCAACACTCACTCAGAATGGGACTTGCCTCTTTACAAAGGCAAGTGAAGCAATCAACTGGCTATGGCATAAAAGACTCTCTCATCTCAATTCAAAAACATCAACAACCTTGCCAAACAAAACAAAGTTCTTGGCTTGCCCTCACTGGTGTTTTCAAAAGACAAACCTTGCTCAGCATGTGAGAAGGGAAAACACCATAGGGCCTCATTCAAAACCAAACAAAATTCCTCAATCAAAAGCTGCCTGCACCTTCTTCACATGGACCTATTTGGACCTGTCAGTCCAATGTCCATCCACCATGAGAAATATACTCTAGTCATAGTGGATGAATACTCAAGATACACTTGGGTGTACTTCCTGACCAAAAAGAGTCAGGCATCTGAAACCATCATGTCCTTTGTCAGGAACATTGAAAACCAAAATGACATTAAGGTCAAACAAATCAGGACTAATAATGGGACTGAATTCAGAAATCAGGACCTTGAGTGCTTTTGTGATGAGAAAGGAATCTCTCAGAACTTCTCTTCTCCCTACACTCCTGAACAAAATGGAGTGGCTGAAAGGAAGAATAGAACACTCATTGAGGCAGCTAGAACAATGCTAAATGGCTCAGCTCTCTCAAAAATTTTTTAGACTGAAGCAGTGAAAACAGCTTGCTACACTCAAAACAGGTCCATCATTGTCAAAAGACACAACAAAACCCCTTATGAAATATTCAAGGGTAGAATCCCTGACATCAGCTACTTTCATGTGTTTGGGTGTCCTGTGTTTATTCATAATCACAAGGATCATCCAGTCCTACATCAGAGAACCAAACACATTGATATCAGATATCACTTCATCAGGGACCATATCATGAATGGAGAGATTGAATTACACTTCATCCCTACTGAATATCAGCTAGCTGATATTTTTACAAAACCCCTGGATGAACCCACTTTCACAAGACTGAAAGCAGAATTGGGCATGTTGGACATTGACAGTCAGGACACTGAGTAAATGTCATAACATGTTGCAGAGTCTCTTTAAGGTCCCTGAACTTTCATCAACCCTCAGTGAGCTGCATGTCTCAAAACATACTCACTGATGAATCATCTCCTCAGGGTGCCCAAGATATAGTGAAAGAATTCAATACGTAACTAAATGTTCCAAGTATATAGTTAGTAAATGTCCTAGGTTGGTAACTGAACGCCTATTTAATATAGGAATATATGTCTCTGTCCTTCTGGCATCCACATCTTGGGCCCCTACATCACCCTCACTTAACCCACTTGGCATTAAATGCCCCTCTAAAAAACTGCATAATTTGCAGAGACGCACGACTGTTCATTTTGACAGTTCCGAAAAACGAGGGTAGTGGAAAGGTGGAATTAAATGCGGATGTCAGAAATTCAAAATTATTAACTTAAACCAACTTTGACATCCACACACATTCCCAAACCCTAAACCTTTCCTATAAATACCCCTTCACAAAACTCACACACACAAGCTATCAAAATTGTCTAAACTCTTGCAAATTTTTTCTTTGAATCTGTGTATGTTTTTCTTCTCTGTAACCAAACACTTTTTCCGACCAACTTTTAAGTAAAATGGCATCTTCTAAAGTTATTTCATACGCTCCCAATGTGGAATTCCAGATTGAGAGTGTCGACATGACCAAAAACAACGTGGTGGGAAACTTTGCCTATCCTGAGACTTTTCCGGTCTACAAAGATGTAGTCAAATATCTTCAAAACTGTTTCCTCTCCACAGCCTTTTCAAAAACACCCTCCGTGATCTACCCAGACTACCTGAGGGAATTTTGGTGTACTGCAGTGGTTGATAAACCCACTGAGCCCAAGAAGGCCATAATAAAGTTCACTGTGAACAATGGGAAGAAACACCTGTCCCTGACCTACAAGTCTTTTGTCAAAGCCACTGGCCTTGACTACTCTAAGACTTTTGCCCCCCATCCTACTGAGGATGAAGTGAAAGCTGAACTGCTTACCCTTGGGCCATATGACAAATTCCACCCTGAAGTGGCCCTAGGGACCCTTTTGTCCAAAGCCCCTATCATCAAAGCCTGGTTCCCTGCCCCATGGAGAATCCTGATGACCTTTGTCATTCAGGTCCATGGGGGGGGGAACAAATCCTCCACGGAGCAGTTGAATGCTACTCAATCAATGATAGTATTCAGTCTCCTTGAAGGTAGAAAAATTGATATTGGAGAGATTATCTTCAAAGACCTCATTACAAAACTGACCATAGGGAAATCTAGGCAGAGACTTATGTCCTACCCTAGGTTTATTTCCTGTGTGCTTCAGGATCTACTGGGTTCAGCTTATGAGAGGCCTGAGGTTCTGGGATTCAAACCAGAAGTACTCCATAAGGCAAACTACTCTAAGGACCCTACTGAGGCCACACCCATCGCCCTAACAACGTACATGTTGGCAACTATTCAGGGCGCTAACAAAATTTCACCAGTTCCTTCTCCTACAAAAAAGGAGAAGAAGAAGGGACAGGGGTCCAAGAAGGTGACTAAACCCAAGTCACTCGTCACTGGAACCTCTGTTTCTCAGTCCAAGAAAAGGGACAACAACAGACCCTGACCGCTGACACCCTCAGGTTTATTACCGATTCATTGACCCCAAAACAACCGCCAATGGAGGGCACTGAGACATCCCACTCAGTGTCCTCGGGCAAACCCTCTCCTTACGACTCTATTAACATAAACAAGTTAGTGGAGTCAAGAACAACTCAACTCTCACATCCTGCTCACGGCTCTGACAAATCACAATCAGAGTCTCAGGGAGAAAATGGTCCTATATCCTTGGTGGGGCAGCACTACCCCACTGAGAAGGGGACCCATGATGAGACGAAAAGTGTACCCGTTTTAAGGGGTCATTTAAGCCCTAATTCGAGTAAATGTGATCAAATATTGCCCTAATTGTTCCTTTTGTCATTTTAGGTACTTTTGAGAGGAATTCTGGAAAACATGCTAATTTGGACGTTTTTGGAGCATAAAAGTGAAGAAAACGACAAAGTCTCAAAAGAAGCTGGAAAACCTACCTGACGGCGTCAGAGTCACAAGGTGACGCCGTCAGCCAATATTGACAAAGGAGTGAAAACAGATTACACTAGACGCCCTATGAAGAAAACAAGATGTTTACACCTGACGGCGTCAGGTGTTAGAAGAAGTAGGCCGTCAGGTGTAATGCTAAAGAGTGACGGCCCAGAGCACATTTACAAGTGACGGCGTCAGAAGTAAATCTAGGCCATCCGAGAACCCTAATGACGGCGAGCTGACGGCGTCAGAACCCATAACCTGACGCCGTCAGAATGTAAAATCTATATATACTTTTCTATTTTTCATTCATTAGTGTGGAACTTTTGGTACAAGTTTGGGAAAAACCCTAAAGACGAATTTGGCTGTATTTTCAAGGGTTTTTCACCCTTGAATCCTTCATGTTCAATTAAAGATAAGTCCTCACTTAAATTAATCAATATGTCTATGTGTTGGTTAATTATATCTTATGCTTGTCTTTCAATTAACATGCTAGGCTAGATTTTTCTTGTGTTTGCTTAGATCTAATGAAACCTAACTATTAATTATTGGTTGATTGGTGTGTTATTACTTTGTTGGGATGAATGTTTCATCAATGTTAGGCTTAAGAAAACTGGCAATACTCCTATATGGTAACATGCTTGAACGTCTTAAGAAACATGTAACTAAGGCATACTAGGTTATTAAGGTAGTATTTAACGCATGAGCCACTGTTTACAATCCCTATGATTATGTGTACGCATAGTTGTAGGAGGAGATAAGAGCTCATAGAATTGGGGAGATATGTATGCCACCCCATGAATTGTTAAGGAATACACCCGTCATCCACGCAAGTAATACATACACCAATTAACCGGTAAAAGATAGTTAGGGAGTAAGGAAGTCTAAGTAAACACATTTGTCTCCATATAAGTTTTCACAACCACAATAGTTTAGTTATTTTATTTTTATTGCAATTGTAGTTTTTGGGTTAGTTGACTAGCAACTAATTCCGCCCACTCCTCCAAAACCCGAGATTTTACTTGCTTTCCATAAAATATAAAAATACAAAAATAATCTTCCTTCACCCTTAGACCTTTTAGAGTAGTTTTTCTATCCTAACGAACACTATTCCCAGTGAGAGAACGATCAATCCCCCGTACTTACCACTACACTATACTACACCGACCAGGTACACTGCCTGGTGGGATTGCAAGCTTCTCAAGATCCCTTGAGAGCTAAAACCTGTTGTGTGGTCGCAATCCCACGTCATCAACCCACACCAAATCACATCCTGTTAAAGGCTCTGTTAAATCACAACCAAAGTCTTAGGGAGTAGAGGCCCCTAAATCTTCGGCAGGAAAGTACCACCCTGCTGGAAAGGGGGGCCATAACCTTCACTCGCCTGATGAGGACATTCACAAATCAAAGCTTTTGTATGAGGGCACCAAATCTCATCCCAAAGACTCAGAGGGCCTTACACAACCCGCTGATAGGGAAACAACATTTAATGGTCCTAATGATGGCACTGAAACAAACCCGTCAGTGCTTGAAGGGTCATTTGGGGACAAAGACTCAGGGGGACAAAAACCACCCGCTGATATGGAACCATCACCCCCTCACGGTGAAGCGCATTCCTCGCAAACTGACCCTAAGGACCAGGCAGACAAATCCCAGTCTGCTGGAATAGAGGGGTTAGGGAGCGACCATAACCAAGGCAAATCTTCCTTTGAAGAGGAGCTGGCTAACCCACTGGTGCAGATTCAGTCCATGGCAGACATTCAGGTAGCCTTGCTCTCTGATAATGAAGCTCTTAGTGATCAGGAAGTCTTTGAAGCTGGGGATGAAATGGATACTGAGGAATAACTTGATGCATCTACTGAACCAACTCCTCAGTCTCCATCCCTAGAACCTGAGGAAACACAACCTGAGGCTGAACCCTCTGAATTCTTGGATGAGCAAGATGATTCCGTTCCTCTCACCAGCAGAAAAATGGTAAAGTTCTTGAAAAAGGCAACCAATGCCTTGTTTCGTGGGGTCACTGATGAAGTCTTTGACATACATACTGAGCAAGCTGTTCATTACTTCAACCTCAAGGACTCGGTTGAAGAATTCCATGATGATGTTCAAGAACAAAACTCCTCAATAGACTTCTCCCTGACAAAACTTGTCACCTACCTCAACAAGTTCATTGAATCTCTCAACAAACTGAACCCTGGGGTCAAATCTGTTCAAGAATCGGTCAAGGATGACCCTGAACTCACCAGGAAGCTTCTTCAGGCCTCCGAAACTTATCAGCTGAATTCCGGGAACCTCACTGAGCTGCTTAATCTTATGAGATCCTCCAATCTACAATCTCTCAACTCTTCAGTAGACTCCATCAAATCTTCTCTAACTGCCTTGGATAAGACTGTGATGGATCAGGCAAAGATTTCCTCCTCAATGGCCTGGAATCTTGGTTCCCGCATGACTGCCTTTGAAGGTGCCCAGGCTTCTCTCGAAGCTAAGGTATCTACCATTCAGAAGGACACCTCAGACATCAAAACTATGATGTCTGAAATCTATCAAGCCTTCAAGGGGACCACTGATCCACCAGCTTTAGTGAGCACTCCAACTCTTGCCCTCACTATGGCTCCGGCAACAGTTGAGGGGGAGAGGGTCATTGCAGCTCCTGAAATCCCTACTACTGAAGCTCCTGCATCATCATTCATTCCACCAAAGGCTACTGATGTTGCCTCAAGTGAACAACCTCCTTCTCACACTGAGGGGGAGCAAGTCACTCAGGCCACTCCCATATCCTCGTATCAGCCTCCTGCTACCAGCCAACAAGATAAAGGCAAAAGCATCCTCACAACTGATGAGCCTGAAAATGTGGTAGTCCCTGCCTCCTCGTCGGTCAGGCATGACACTGCTACACCCATCAAGGTTCCATATGAAGTCAATGGAGTTATATATTACCTCACTGAAGCTGAAATACAACTTCATATAGAAAAGGATGAGAGGTTAAGGAAAATAGCTGAGGAAGAAAATTTGAGCAAGCCTGCTCTTATCGAGGTTGTGAATGAGGAAGCTGAGAAGATTGGTCTGGATACTCAGGCACTAGATGGCAGGCAAGCTGGTGAACTATTTAAGAAAGCTCAGGAAGAGGAGTTGCTTGCCATCAAGAAGTAAAGGGAAGAAAAGCTCAGGAAAGATGCTCAACTAAGACACGAAAGGATTGAAAGATATAATTGGGTGATGACAGAAAGACTGAGACCTGAACCTATCACTGATGTCCAAATTCATCGCAAGACCAATCCAGCTGTCATCACTGTCTTCAGAGGGCCTGATAAAAGAATTCTAGATGTTCACAGTCCATTCAAGTTCTCTGAGTTCGGAATCACTGAGCTAGATGAGCTACGTCCTATAATTGCCAAGAAACAAAATGCAGTGGTTCTCAAACTCATGAAGGCACTGAAGGAGAGGTACGAAAGACTTGAAAAGTTGCCTGGAGTACTTGGTGTTCCTGCCCCTCATCCTGCTTCCTCAACTCATGAAGCTTTTTCAAAATCCTCTAAAAGGAAGAGGAAGACTGTAGGGTGGGAACCTGAGATCAAAGTGCCTGGCCTGGACTGTAACAGAGACCTCCCTGAAGGAATTACATTTGTGAACAACCAAGTCCTCGAACTGCCTGAAAGAGGTCTTTGTTTCACTGATGAACTTGGCAACCCTTCCTTCCAAAGATGGTCAGACATTGACAAAGCTGGTGTCAAAGCAATGCTCGTGTACTTTGGCTTCTCTAGTCAAGAGTGCTGCAAATATGAAGTTTTGCCTGGACCTAAAAACCAAGATAGAGGAGCATCCTGACAAACACAAATTGAGAACAAGAAGAGCTAAGCTTGAGGCCCTTGGATACCATCTCAACATCTGAATCTTCAACACCAAACTATCCATTTGTATCTTTTGATTTTTTTCTAGGACTGTAATAATGATGAATGAAAGCCGAAGTTTTTGTTATTTATCAAATGTCCTGAATATAACTTAGATACTCAGTGTGAGTAATGACACTTACTCACTCACACTGAACCTTAAACACTTAGGCTATTTGTATATCCAAATAGGGGGAGACTGTTGGGTCACTGAATTCCCAAACTCTTAAACTAGGATTTGAACATAAAATAACCTAAGTGTTTGACAACCTTCAACGCAATCAAGTCACTGAGTGAACAGTCACTCAGTGAGTCATCTTCAGGATGCTTGGGACAAGCCTAAGAAGAAAGGTTTTCCATTCAGTGAGGCGGACTCTCAGTGAGTGGCACCTAAGCCAAAGAAGAAGGTGATGGATTCAGTGAGTGATGACAATAGCTCACTGAATCCCAAGTTCCTCCTCACTGAAGCAACAAAAGTTAAAGACTTGAAGATAAGACATTGAACCTGAAGAATGGCGGCGGCAGCGGACAACTTTGAAATTGCAAAGATTTATGATATGTCTATTGTATACACCATATCTTATTATTTAAGTGTAATAAAAGAACAAAAACATAACAATAAACACAAAAAATTCGTTTGAAACGGAGGAAGATATAATGCAGAAAAAATAGATATGAATCATCAAGACATCAACCCAAAAAGCCTAAAACGGAGCACGAAGTGGAAGAGAGTCTAAAGCCGATCAATGATGAATTTACTAAGAAAAGCCCAGAAAAAATGTAATTCCTTAAAGGTTCGAAGAAAAATTCATGAGACACTTTGTCCTTCCACATCTGAGCAATGATGTCGCTTTTAAATCTTTTGCAAGACCTTTGGAAGAAAACGTCAACTCGAGTCCTCAAGATTACATGTAGTTTTACGTTAAATGTTTAAGAACGTTTAGTAGTTTGTAACATAGTTTTAGTGTTATATCATGAATTGTAAAGGTTCAAGGCCTAAAACGTGCAACATCGCCAAACATGTGTAAGCTACTGACCTATAAATAGAAAGCTTTAACCTCACTGTAAGGTGGTTAGCTTTAGTAGTTTTAGGATTAGTTTTAAGTTAGTCGTAGCGTTATTTTTGATAGTAAGTTATTTTTAGCAAAGTTCATTTCCCATGTCTTAAATATCTTTCTTTAGTCATGTTTTTCAGTGCTATAACTAATCTTTCTTGTAAGTCTTTAAATCTTTTGAGCTTATTTCAGGTTAATTCTTAATCTTCTCCTTTAAGCTTTTATTAAGTTTCTTGTCACCTTTTGCATGTAAAAAATTTGATTCGAAATAATAAGTTCATGGGGTTAGGGCTTGTAACTTTTGTCTGGGCTATTTGGCTTTTCCACAAGCTTATTTAGGGCCGTTTTTAAAAAACTTATACATAAAGGGTCTTATTGGTTTTATTTAGTTCATTTTTGTCACTAAAGTTTCAGTTCAAATTTTTTTTTTTTAATATTTTTGGCGAGTAATT
>LBNU01006088.1:17776-56657 GCA_014162995.1 Artemisia annua | reverse complement strand
TATATATATATATATATATATATATATATATATATATATATATATATATATATATATATATATATATATATATATAATTTACACAATGTGTGCTTAGCCCCTTCAAATCACAAATCACAATGACAAATTACACTAACTCTCATATGGTTTAAACTTAACTAAAGTTAATAAAAGTTGACACCAAATGACAACACACATACCGAAGTTTGACATGACACATTATAATAATAAGTTGCCCTATAATTTACAAAGTTGCGTACGCAACTTTCCGAAGTTGCCCATTATATACATACTAAGGTTGCCCAAATACAAATAAACTGTATTTCTTAGTTGGCATGCAATGACATACGTACTTTTTGTAGTTGACATGTAATGTGTCTGTAACACCCCAACCCGACATGAGTCAGGAGCGCTACAATATGGTGACATATCAAAGCATACAAAGCATACAACGCAAGCGAAAGACTTAAAACAAAAGGTTACAATGGAAAAATCTGAAAGTACAAAGGAATACTAAAACTATAAAAGAAGGAAAGTACAAACTAAACAAAGTCTAAACTAATCCAAGTCCAAAACTAGTCCAGATGAAATGGGCTTCTAGTCAATGGGGTAGTCCACTAAAGCTCTATAGCACTCTTCACCCAAACCCAGCTTCCAACCTAAAACCTGCCACAGGAAAAGAAATGCGGCTGAGCTTAAAAAGCCCAGTGAACATATATATAACAAAATAAATGGATAATCGAAACGTATAAAAGTATATGAAACGGAAAGCATAATGTCACAATTCATTAATTCAGGTCATATTCAAATCACTATTCATCATTTCACGTAAACTAGGTTTACGGATATTCATTTGACGAAACCGGGTAGGTTAAGTCACATTATCATGAGACATCGTTCAATATACATTTCATAGACTAGGGCTAGTCTACAATTCATCACGACATAATTTGCATTCTATCCCACTCGTAGAATATATACAATTTCAAGTTACATATATTTATTTATCTTCAAATAAATATTAACATATGATTATAGTTTTTAATCAATACACCAAACAATTTCCACTATGGCACTAATATTTTATATATTAGTAATATTCCCACTAAAATTGTAAAAGTTAATTATTTTATATTTTAAGGTTTTATATTTTTAAACCTTCAATTATATTAACTTATAACAATATTTGTACAAACCAAGCACTACCTATCAAAACACCCAATATTTACAAAATTATATTTTTATAATTTTTACAAGTTCATTTCGATACAATGGTTACATTAAAAATTATTTTTAATTAACCCGGTACCCGATAACGCTAAAATTACAAAACTATACACTAAACGGTACCCCGTAAAATAAATATTGTACAAACAAATACACTAATCCACCACCTCATTGAGGTGTCCGGTTTGTAGGTGTCCAAGGGACACTTGTTTGTCCCTAATCATACATATATAATTCTCATTTCTACCTAAACTACACATAGTTACATGGTGAAACAAAATAGATCAAGGAAATTTCTCTCTTTTTTCTTCTTCCTTGTGTGCTCGTTCCATATCAACAACCAAGAGGAGATCAAAATTTTTCAAGAACAATCATATTTACAAGAACTAGTGATAATCTATTACAAGGTTTTGAAATAGAAACCTATAGATTTGTTAGGTTTTTCTAAAACAACTAATCACCACCACTTCAAGTAAGTTTATCAAATTCTTTTCATAAATTTCACTAAATTTTATCAAGGTTCATGTATTTTTATAGCATATGTACAAGCATGTAAAAATCTATACCTCTATATTTATATTTTATATCATTTTTATCATTAAAATGAAAAACAATTGAACCTATGGAGAAATGATTGAAAAACAATGCTAGGGAACCCATGACACCCTAAGAAGGTGTATGGTAGATTAAGGGATGTTTTGTTGTTGTTGGTGATGGATTTGGACAAGAATAAACTAGGAAAAACCATTTTTACTACTATATATTTTGCTACTGTCCCTATTTTCAAAATTAGGTAAACTCAGTAGGTTTGGATCCCTTTTTGACCCAAGAACTAGAAAACACACTTTTAGATGAATTCATGGTCGAAAGAACGGATAAAAACGGACTTACGATGAAAAAGTTATGCCAAAAACAAGTTACACTATATATATATACATTTCTGAAAAATATGTTGCTGATGTATGAAATTCATTGACCAAAAACGAGCCTTAGACCTTGTCAAAACATACCAAACTGTTGAAAATATGTTAGTTCACCTTTTTACCTTTTCGGGGATATAAAGAACTTGAGAAACGGCCTTATAACGAATAAGTTACGATTTTTCAAAGAATATAAGTTCACTAAAATTCTACCAGCACTTTTACTCAGAAATTTTTCTAAGTCTTTCCAGAAAATCTACAAACACCTATGTTAGGAGCCATTTTCCCGTCAAATGACTCAGTTTTGGAGTTGGGACTCCAAGGAACAAAAGTTAGAGCACATGGCCTAGTTTTCAAATCAAAAAGCCGTTTGTCATTTGGACTTAAAATGAGTAATCTACAGCCATCCAAACATTCACAAAAACTGCCCAGAAATGGCAGTTTTGGCCTGAACATCATACTTTTCGACCATTTATCTTAAAATATGGGCACATTGAGCAAAACTTAACTACTGAACATATTTAGGCTTGGTGCTAAGCTTTCCAGAAATATCAATTTTATTTCCTAACTCTCAATATTCACTGATTTACAACTAGTTTTCCGAGGACATTTTTAGCCGTATTTCAGAAATTACTAAGTAATATTTTACGACGAAAACTTGTATTTTCACATTTTATCACCAAATAACTATCGTACAACATTATTACACTATATGAACATTTAATATTCATTATGACTTTATACGATAATATAAATTATATTTTCGACAATATTACATATTTTGAATTTATACGAGTGGTATAGATTATAAGTGGAAATGCATACACGAATTCATTTCATAATCTAAATTAGATTACATGCATTCATTTTAGGTTGCGGCTAGGAGTTGCACCTCATCACTTCAGTTCATACACTACATATTGTACCATCACTTGAGGTGAGTTTCATAGCACCCCTCTTTTACCCGTTTTATAAATGTTTTAGGGGAGATACATGCTCAATTACATGTTTTATATTTTTACAAGTACTTTAAACTTTTACATATTACTGTGAGTTCGTAGCCCCACTTTTCTCAAATACTTGTTTTTACTTTCACAAGAATTCTAAACTTTTGCCTAGAGTTCATGCCCCCTATTTTAACTTGTTTCATAACTGTTTTGGGGGAGAATACATGCTCATTTTTACATGAATGCAATACTTGTTTTACTTGAACATGCTACTTGCTTACTTAAACACCAATTGCCTTACTCAAATGTTTCTTTGTTTACTCAAATGCATTATGTAGTACATTGCCTGAGTATGACTTGATACTCGTACATTGCCTGGGTATGGCATGATACCCGTACATATCTGGCGACATTGTCAGAATTGATTATATAGCGACATTGCTACAAGGATTGCCAGATGACGACATTGTCATGGCTACATTATCACATTTACCATTTTATAGCGACATTGCTACAATTATCTTTGACTTTTGGCTCAAATATTACAATTGTTTACATAAACCAAATTATGTTTGGCGGTGGGTTGTAAACACACAGGTTGCAAGTCTTGTTATGGCCGAGACTTGGAACCGGGTGGATTTACAATGCCTTCGCTGGGAAATCTTCATCCTAATGCAATTCATTTTCATTAAACTCTATGAACTCACCAACCTCGTGTTGACGTTTTAGCATGTATTTTCAGGTATTAAGCAATGGCACGCTACTGGAGGTTTTGGCAGGGCATGGCATGGTCATAGAAGACTCTGATATTCATATGGGACCGTTCAAAACTATATTTTAAGGGCCTAATTTCGCATTACTTTCAGCAATGTAATTCAACAGTTTTGTTAAACAAGTTTATTCTAAATAAATGACAATTGAGTTACACCCCAGCAGCATGTAAGCTTCCGCTGGACCCGAATTTTGGGGGTGTGACACATAAGCTCCTGGTGAAAGGAAAGTCATCTGTCAAATGCATAAGAGATTACATACAACTGAACGAATATCATAAGTCAAAGGGAAATGAAGTATCAAGATATATCACATAAGCATAATCGTAAGGAAAAGGTAATGAGTACGTATCAACAAAGAAGCGTCTAAACAAGGTACTTGAATAGACAAATGAACATAGGAAAGCCACGAGCCGATCGGCCAAGGTACTTGACAGATCTCATACATACATACATACATACATACATACATACATAATCCATAATCATATAACAAAGGATACGGAGAGGGGAGACCTCTCGGTACCACATGGAGTAGCTAGCTCCCGCTCCCAAACGTGAAGGAGTAGAGAAGCACCTACCCACATTCACCATACATATATCCATATCAAAACCATACATAAACATAAGTGCTAGGATGCATCCATACGCCCCCCATACATACATACATACATACATAAACCGGCATAATCATATCATAAGCGCGCATAATCATATCATATCATATCATATCAAATGGGGACGCTGTGGATCAATCACACCTCCACAGAAAGTGTCATGCCATCGGTGCCTCGATGACACGCCCATGGTACCTCCATGAGTAGTTAGAAAACTCGGGCATAAGAAGAGAATGAAGCATAGATAATCATAATCATAGAAGCATATCCGAACATATCATATCATAGTCATAATCAGAAGAGTATCAAGTGCATGTGAATCGTCTATCAAAAGATCATACCAAGCAATCATGTCAAATGAATCATGAAGAACGAATCAAATCATAAGGGAACATAGCAATGGCTTACGGAATCTTATAACGAATCAAAGATCAAGATCAAGAGTCATGAGAGAGAAAACACCCTTACTAAAAAAGGGAAGAATATCTGTACCTTAAACCGCCAATGAAACCATAACACAAGAATAGGAAGTCACTTCTTCTTCAGCGCATCTACACGAATTAATGATCGGCTTATTATTAATAACTCATTTTAAATCCGATTACTCATTTTAGTCGGCTTTCCATTTTTTTGTAACTTTCCATTTATAACAGCTTTTTGAAAATAGTACCTTTCTATTTTTAGTAAGTTTCCCGATATAGTAATTCAATACTTTAAGGTTGCAATTGAAAATTAATAATATTCAAGGGTTAAAATGACAATTATAATAGTTTAGAGTTAATTATGTCAATTTAGTAAAGTTTAGGGTCATAAATGTAAATTATCAAAATTTAATGTTAAAAATGTCAAATGATTAACTTTAGGGTTTATAGTATAAATTTATATCAAAAGATAATTTTAGACCCCGTCGTTCATAATTTATTAATGTACCCTTGACATTAAAATTTAGACCGTGACGATCAAAGTATTATTATATCATGCATGACCCGAGTATAACTCGACACACTTACACCCACATATACGAAATGAAAGGTAACATGTAGTTTTAGAATAAAACAACATATAAAATTCATAGATAATCATGATTAGAAATGTAAATGGTATAACTTAATTAAGTCTCCGAAATTATATGCACAAAAGACTAATTAATATTTATATTATTATTTGATGTCTGAATCATATATAGAAGTATTATCTTTGAAAAGTTAGTCTATGTGCTACAGCATGTGCATAGTTAAAAGGGTGATTTTAATAAAGAGTCAGTATGAATATTATATGTACAGGAGTTATACACATGCACGACACACATAAAATTATAAACCTCAAAAACATATTCGACCCTCGTCAATTTATTATGCAACGTTAAATCTTTTTTTTTTTGTTTTAATTTCACCATGCATGCATAGATTAACCGCTTTCGAAAACGTTACTTCATGCATTCATTCTACCTTTTTATGTGTACAACACTTACATACAAGCATGCAACAGATTCATTCCTACGTCCTCGACTCACATTGTTTTTATTCGGTTTGCAACCTATCTTCGACAAATCACGATCACTAAATAACTGACACCCCAAACACCCAACTCGACACACACAAGCCAACACACATGATTCGAAATATTTAAGGTCGAATGGGTCATGTTATGACAGATTGAGTACACCAGCTTCGTGTGACCTTGTTTCTTTTATTCGATTAGAAATACCTGTCCGATTCATATAAATGTTTAGGTTGTTCCCGTTATTATCTCATATGATGTCGTTTTGGTATGATTTTATGTAATTTTTATATATATGATTAAGACATGCGATACTGGTCGGTTTTTAGGAGACAAAATACGGTCGAGACAACTAAAAGTGGAATCGAACCAAGATGGGAGTACTTACCCTTGCAGCGTGAATGAGAAAAACCACGACACAAGATCGGATGCCAAGTCCAATATGCATAGAACACCAGCAGAACCCCACCCTCGATCAGGAACAAATGCCCACGTCTAACATGACAAATACCAGCAGTATCACACCCTTTATTCGAATAGAATCAATACCCACGACCCCTCTTTCGTACCACGATCAACACCAATACAATAATCCGCAAACGAACTCCTTGTACCACCTTTTACTTGAACAGAAAATGGAGAAAGATAGAGTTGCCGCCAGTTTGAGCTTAGGCTTTTAGGGTTTTTATTTGTTTTCTGCTTTTAATCTTTGTGTGACTATGTGAGGATTTGTAGGAATCGGTATATTAAAACCGAATGGGTGAGTTATTTGGGGTAGAATACCGAAAGTTTGGGAGGTGATTAAATGGAAACAAAAATCAATCTCAATCATAAACTTGTAATTTGCAACTTTCCTTGTGTGAAATGTTGAATTTTTTTTTTCGGCTCATGACAAAGTTTTAGACGTGTGATGATCTTTTTCCATGTACAAATTATATATTTTGAAGTTTCTAAGTTTACACATTAAACATATTATGTATTATCCAATGTTTGTTTTATACACTTAGGATACTTTCAAAACTAAATGTTTAGAGATTTTATGGTGTTATAGTGTCTTTACTAAAAACAATAGTTTATTCTAACATCTTTTTATACTTTAGTAGTCTATATATAAGAATAGTAAACATTTTTTTTAATACTTTAGGGGTAACACTACCAAACTTTTTGATTGAGTATGGATCACCACCACTCAGTTTCATCAAGCGATTCACCCAACCCTGAACGGTGTTGGACTCCTGATTTCTCTGCAATGTAAGTATTGCTACACAAATGTTATCTTTTGTTTTAATAATGTGTGGGTTTAAAATTATGTCACTGTATACATGAAAGAAGAAAAAGATGAAGATTATATGACGTTTGACGTATTCCATAATGGTGGTTTCTATGAAGCCCCTACATTGAGGTATTTGTGTGAAAAAATCCTATCACTTAAAGTATCTCGGTCAAAAAGGATGTCGTTCAATGAGTTTTGTGACTTGTTGAACTACAAACTAGAATGCAGCATATGGGGTTTGTTTTATTGTATTCCTAAAATGAGTCTTGAAAGAGGGTTGACAATTGTTGAAATTGATTATGAGATGAAAAAATTGTATGATATCGCTTCATCTTATGGGGTGTTAGATGTGTTTATTGCTCATGAACCAATAAACTTATCCGAATACTACTTTAAAAACTTGTATTTCGAAGCGTCTGATGATGAGGTTACTTCTAAAATTAGCAGCCATGAAAAAAGAAAGCGAGATGCTGAGTCTATGTCGTATGAGCAGCTTCGTGAATGGGCAAAGGAAGAATCTCTTGCACCTTACCTGAGGACTCCTCCTGTAAAGGCTAGGAAAAAAGGAGTTCTATTTGATGAGGCGAAAAGTGTTACGCTTTTAGGGGGTCATTTAAGCCCTAATCCGTAATTATTTGATCAAATATTGCCTTAAATCGTTCCTTTTGTCATTTTAGGTACTTTAGAGAGGAAATCTAGAAAAGGAAGCATTTTGAACGTTTTTGGAGCATAAAAGTGAAGAAAACGACAAAGTCTCCAAATATGCTGGAAATAATACCTGACGGCGTCACGCTTTACCAGGTGACGGCGTCACTCTTTGACAACAAGGTGGATGATTTTTGCACTAGACGCCCCAGAAAGATTTTGGAGATTTAACACGTGACGGTGTCACGTGTAAATGGATGTAGACCGTCACGTTTTGGCATAAAGGGAGACGGCCCAGAAGATTTTAAAGAGGGACGGCATCAGAAGTGGATCTGAGTAATCCGAGAAGAGTTTTGGCGGCGAGGTGATGGCGTCACACCCTATAACGTGACGCCGTCAGATTCTAAAATCTATATATATTCGTTTAATTTTCATTCATTAGTGTGCAACTTTTAAGAGAACCCTAGGGATAAACCCTAGCTCGTATTTTACTGTATTTTTAGGGGTTTTTCACCCTTGAGACCTTGATGCTTAATTAAAGATAAGTCTTCTTCCAAATCAATCAATATGTCTATGTGTTGTTTGATTATATCTTATGTTTTTCTTTCAATTAACATGCTAGGCTAGGTCTTTCTTGTGTTTGCTTAGATCTAATGAAACCTAGCTATTGATTACATGTTGTTGGTTTGTTTGTGATTGTTGTGGGTGGGTGAAGTCGATGTTAGGCTTAAGAAAACTGGCTAACCTCTTATATGGTAACTTGCTTGAACATCTTAAGAAACATGAATCGGATGTGTGCTACGATTATGTGGTTGTATTTAATGCATAAGCGAATTCTAGTGATCCCATGTTAGGAGCTTTTAGTCGGCTCGACATAGGAGTGAAGTAGGAGCTTATAGAGTTTAGGAAGATCGTACACGGCCCAACGAATGGTTTAAAGGAATACAACCCGTCATCCACACAATTACAACAAACCAATTAACCGGTAAAAGATAGCTAGGGAGTAAGGAAATCTAAGTAAACACATTTTTCTCTCATATAAGTTTCACAACCATTTACTTTTTCTTGTTATTTTATTTTATTTGCAAAAGTAGTTAATTCGGTTAGTTGGCTAGCAACTAATTCCGCCCACTTTTCCAAAAAACGAGATTTTTACTTGCTTTCATAAAACATAAAAATACAAAAAGAATCATCCCTCAACCCTTGGACCTAATTAGAGTAGCTTTTCAAGCCTAACGACACTATTCCCCGAGAGAACAATCAATCCTCCGGTACTTGCCACTTCACTATACTACATCGGTCAGGTACACTGCCTGGTGGGGTTTGTAAGCTTCTCAAGATCCCTTGAGAGATAAAACCTAAGTGCAAAGGTTGCAAAACCCACACATCAAGTTTTTGGCGCCGCTGCCGGAGAATAGTTATTGATTAGGTTGAAAATTTTATTTTTATTTAGGTCTACTCATTAGAATCCTTTCTAGTGAGATTTTTATTTTTATTTTTCTAGGTTTTCTTTAGTCTATCTTTTTCTTCGTGTCTTTGTTCGTAACCATTACCATCCGACATCATGGAAGGTGGTAATATCCTTGATCCCAACAACCCACCACAACAAAACATACCCTAACCAAACCCACCTCCTAGAGCCCGTACTTTAGGATAATACTCCCGTCCTAGCCACCAAGGCTATCGAAACACCATTGAGCTCACCCAAGGAGCCAATGTGTCTCCCTTGCGATCCGACATCATCCGGTTGGTGCAAAGCGGATGTGCATTCCATGGACTTCGTTCCGAAGATCCAAAACAATATCTCAAGGATTTCCTTAAAATCGTAGACTCCATAGACCTTGATGTTGACACTCGAGAGACTACCTGATTACGTCTCTTCTAATTCTCTCTGCGAGACCAAGCTAGTCAATGGCTAGAACGTCTACCCGCAGGATCCATCACCTCTTGGGATAATCTCACCACTCGCTTCCTTGCTCAATTTTTCCCACCGGGAAGAACCACAAAGCTAAGGAATGACATCTTGGCGTTCCAACAATGTCAAGGCGAAACCCTCTACGAGGCATGGACTCGATTCAAGGACTTACTCCAAAAAGTCCCTCACAATTGCATAGACCTTTGGCTCCAAGTACAAATTTTCTATGACCATATCAATATCCCCACGAAGCAAACCATTGACCAAGCGGCCGATGGCAAGCTACGTGATATAAGTACGGAACAATCATAGGAACTCATAGAAGATCTTGCTCTCTATGACAACGAAAGTTGGAACGATCCCCGTGATTTGAGCAAAACGGTCAAGGCAATATCTTTGCCTTCGAATAATTCAAGCACTTCCGACCGTAGGATCATGGAACTTGAGGACCAAGTCAAGTATCTAATGAAATCCTACGAAGATCCTAAACCTTCAAGCCAAGTGAACAAAATCACTTCTTCATGTGAGTATTGTAGTGGTCCCCACGACACTCGAGATTGCATGGAACTCCCCGAACAAGCTTTTACGGACTACGCATCTTCGCGTACCGACGGAGCGGGAGAAAAGTGGTACACTTTCAAACCCGAGCCAAACCCTTACGGTGATTCTTACAACCCCTCTTGGAAAAATCACCCAAACTTTAGGTGGAAACAAAACCAAAACACGACCCAAAACAATCCTTCCAATCCACCTAATCATTTTCAATCGAACGGTTCATCCTCAAACCGTACTTTCAATAACAATTCCTCCAATAATTATGGTAGTGCCAATAACCTTGAGGGAATGATGTCTAAGTTTATGGAATCTCAAGAAGCTCGTATGGCTAAGTTCGAATCCGAATTTAATCAACAACAAACGAAGATGACCAATAAAATACACAACTTATTGAAAGCATTCAATAACCAAGGGGCGCCATCACAAAATAAGGATGCTAGGAACACAAGTAGCGGACCCCAAATCAAGGACCCCTCATCATCCAAACATGTCCACTTTGTTAACGTTGTCACTATTAAGCCAATTGATAAAAATGAAGTAGATAGTGAACATAAAGATGAAATTAAGGAAGTTGAGGAGAGTAAGAAAAGGGAAGTAGAAAAAGTAGAGGACTACTTCAATAGGTTACCCACTCAGGAAGAATGTGCATACCATAAGGATTTATTCGATGACCCCAAGACACCACACTTCCTAGGCAATCCAATTATTAAAACGGGTGACCCATACAACATCAACATTCCATGCAACATTGGGCATGTGCATGTGTGGAAAGCTTACATAGACCTTAAATCTCCCATAAACATCATGACTAGGATCCATTACAATTGTATAATGAAAAAGGAACTTGGACCTAGGATATGTCCCAACACGGGTTGGATGAGTAACTTTGTGGGGAGAGTAAGAGGATTGCGTGTGTATGTAGGAAACTTTACCTATGTCACCGAATTTGTGATCGTAGAAGATATTCGTCCGGTAGTAGATGCATGCTTAACTCAAGTAGTTTTTGGTAAGCCGTTTGTTGAAGCCTCTACGATGAGTTATGATCCGTCTCTAGGGATAGTTAGATTCAAGGACGATACCGATGAGGTAGCCTACCAAATGCCATATAAGATAGAGCAATTCTGGCTTTTATCAAACATCGAGAAAGAGCATAAGCAAGCGATCTACTATAGGAATGATGAGGATAGACGTAGAGGAGTAGACTATGTTATGAGTAGAATATTTGGTTTCTACAAAGAATGCCTGCAACTAGGTCTGGAATATAAGACTAAACCCGAAGATGACCTAGAAACCATGACCAATGATGAGGTCACGTAATAGAGAGTGACTTTGAGTCTAGCTAGAAGACTCGTAAATAAAGAAAAGCGCTTCTTGGGAGGCAACCCAAGATTTATTTGTTTTGTTTGTTTGCTTATTTGAATTTATTTGTTTCGGTATGCATGTTTTATTTTTATTGTTATTGATTCATGCTTCAAATTAAAATTGTGAAAATGCTTTATTTTGTTTTTAACTTTGTCTTAACTACATATAAAGGTATTTTGCAAAAGATAAATGTAAGGGAAATCTAAATTTGTTTATAAGAACGAATTGGAACATGAATTGTAGCAATATAAAATAAACATACATATTAGTATTTGTTTGAATCAAATGCTTGTATCGAGTCATAATGAAATTTTGCAGGATTTCAGGAATTAAGGTAAATGTTTTTCCAGAAATTTTCTGGAAACTAAATATAAGAATTCTGTCAGATCAATTCTGACGGCGTCAGCCTTTAAAAGCTGACGGCGTCAGGTGCTGATTTCAGAAAAAGTTTTTAAAATTTAGTTTTTCTGCCGGATTATAAAAATTACTGCATCTTTAATTCCAAGAATCTGCAAAATTTTCATTCCACAAGCATTATATCCTTATATAGATTTTGCCGCCGATTTTACGCAAGGTTTGCCTAGATTGTTTTCTCAGGTTTAGCAGATTACATTGGACAAGAAGATGAACATGGAATGAAGTTCATGACATCAAGCTTTTGGCATCACTTTGATCTTGGAGCTTTTACATCATCTTGGAAGAAGATCTAACCATGTTACCACACTATCCACATCAAACGAATCAGGGGAGTATTTGTTTCATTCTTTCATTTTCTTTACTTTTACATCTTTTATATGAACATTGGGGACAATGTTCGGTTTAAGTGTAAGGGGGTAAATGAAGACACCTTAGAGAATGCTATTACGCTTGATTTTTGTTTTGTTTAATGGTAGATGTGTAATAAAAACCGAGAGAAATATTTGTTAGGGCAATTTTAGCGCCAAATTTAAATTTTTTTTACAACATATAGGAGTGAAACTTTTGGCATAATAAGCGTCTCATGGATAGGGAATTGTATGACTAGCACAAAAAATGTACCACTCAAAAATTTTCCCCCAAATATGTGAGGTTCACCCCTAGAACTGTTAGGAAAAGCATTCATTGTTGGTGCTTGTGTGTGTACCGGTAGTTTATAGATTCTAGAACTCGCGTTAGTAACCATCCCAAATCCACAATTGAGACTACATTCGTGTAGTTAGATTTACTACATGATAAGAGGCATTAGGATAACCCTTGTTTTACACCCGTATTATAATTACATTTTCATTGGTCAAGTAATTCTCCCACACCCTTAGCGTTGTACTCATTTTTAGTACACGATACCCCTAGTACACCCCTCAGAGCTTATCTTTTCGTTTCTAACTTTAAGCATTTTACTTAAAGGAAGAATTTGTTTACAATCCACCCCCAAATGTACACCCAAATCGCCTTAGCCTACCTTGTATGCACTCACCTTTAGTGCATTATTGTGACATCATTTGTTTAAACCCTTAGTTAATTGTCTTATTGATTACATGGTTGCTAAGTCGAGTCATATCCTTGTACATATTGTTTTGGGACGATTGGGACTCATGGGTAAAGTACTAATGTAATGGAGTAATGGGGAAGAACATCACTTATTACCCCCATATGTTCGTTAATATTTCAAAGTACTCCAAGTTTTTCAATTATCTTAATTCGAGTCTTTAGAATAGTTAATTGTAAAGTATGTAAAAATTCAAGTGTAAAGGGAGAACCGAGGCCTCTATGATGTATTATTTTGGATGGTAGGGCAAGAGTGTATGCCAAAAAAAATCGAAAAACAAGAAAAACGAAAAAAAAAATTGGAAAAAGAAAATTAGAAAAAACATACGGACTACCATCCCGTTTCATTTTATCTTTATTTATGTTTATGTTATTTTCTTATTAGCTTAAGTCGAGTCGAGTCTTGGCTTAGCAACGCCACTTTGTGCATGTATTTGATCAAGATAATTAACTCGCCACCACTGAAAATACCCTTTATTCCAACAAAACCGTGTTTATCATATCCCTACACCTAACATTATAANAGAAAAAACATACGGACTACCATCCCGTTTCATTTTATCTTTATTTATGTTTATGTTATTTTCTTATTAGCTTAAGTCGAGTCGAGTCTTGGCTTAGCAACGCCACTTTGTGCATGTATTTGATCAAGATAATTAACTCGCCACCACTGAAAATACCCTTTATTCCAACAAAACCGTGTTTATCATATCCCTACACCTAACATTATAACCATTTGAAAAGCCATATTTGATAGTTTATCTTAGGTGCTTACGCCTAGTGGAGAGGTTTTCGATCCTTTTCCAAGCCTATGGCAATCTATTTGCTATGACAGGTAGTGAGTGATATTTCTTCCATTTCCATTTAGTTATATAGGTTTATAACACCTGAGAGATGAGAGTATCTATACACTATTTGTGAGGTGCTAGTGTATGATTTTCGTGCTTGCTATGACTAAGGTGGAATAACTATTTGTTGTAATTACTTGTATATTAGTGTTAAATGACCCCTAGCTCATATTTTGATTGGAATAAAAGCGCATTTGCTTGAGGACAAGCAAATCTCAAGTGTAAGGGTATTTGATAAGGCGAAAAGTGTTACGCTTTTAGGGAGTCATTTAAGCCCTAATCCGTAATTATTTGATCAAATATTGCCTTAAATCGTTCCTTTTGTCATTTTAGGTACTTTGGAGAGGAAATCTGGAAAAGGAAGCATTTTGAACGTTTTTGGAGCATAAAAGTGAAGAAAACGACAAAGTCGGCGTCATGCTTTACCAGGTGACGGCGTCACTCTTTGACAACAAGGTGGATGATTTTTGCACTAGACGCCCCAGAAAGATTTTGGAGATTTAACACGTGACGGCGTCACGTGTAAATGGATGTAGACTGTCACGTTTTGGCATAAAGGGAGACGGCCCAGAAGATTTTAAAGAGGGACGGCGTCAGAAGTCGATCTAAGCAATCCGAGAAGAGTTTTGGCTGCGAGGTGACAGCGTCACACCCTATAACGTGACGCCGTCAGATTGAAAATATATATATATATATATATATATATATATATATATATATATATATATATATATTCATATTCGTCTAATTTTCATTCATTAGTGTGCAACTTTTGGGAGAACCCTAGGGATAAACCCTAGCTCGTATTTTACTGTATTTTCAAGGGTTTTTCACCCTTGAGACCTTGATGCTTAATTAAAGATAAGTCTTCTTCCAAATCAATCAATATGTCTATGTGTTGTTTGATTATATCTTATGCTTGTCTTTCAATTAAAATGCTAGGCTAGGTCTTTTTTGTGTTTGCTTAGATCTAATGAAACCTAGCTATTGATTACATGTTGTTGGTTTGTTTGTGATTGTTGTGGGTGGGTGAAGTCGATGTTAGGCTTAAGAAAACTGGCTAACCTCCTATATGGTAACTTGCTTGAACATCTTAAGAAACATGAATCGGATGTGTACTACGATTATATGGTTGTATTTAATGCATAAGCGAATTCTAGTGATCCCATGTTAGGAGCTTTTAGTCGGCTCGGCATAGGAGTGAAGTAGGAGCTTATAGAATTAGAGAAGATCGTACACGGCCCTACGAATGGTTTAAAGGAATACAACCCATCATCCACATAATTACAACAAACCAGTTAACCGGTAAAAGATAGCTAGGGAGTAAGGAAATCTAAGTAAACACATTTTTCTCTCATATAAGTTTCACAACCATTTACTTTTTCTTGTTATTTTATTTTATTTGCAAAAGTAGTTAATTGGGTTAGTTAACTAGCAACTAATTCCGCCCACTCTTCCAAAAACTGAGATTTTTACTTGCTTTCATAAAACATAAAAATACAAAAAGAATCATCCCTCAACCCTTATACCTAATTAGAGTAGCTTTTCAAGCATAACGACACTATTCCTTGAGAGAACGATCAATCCCCCGGTACTTGCCACTTCACTATACTACATCGGTCAGGTACACTGCCTGGTGGGGGTTGTAAGCTTCTCAAGATCCCTTGAGAGGTAAAACCTAAGTGCAAAGTTTGCGAAACCCACGCATCACTATTTGAGGGTAAAAATATGTTTGAAGATTTTTTGCATAGTAGCAGTGTTGGAGATGAGTTAGATGGTCCTTCGGGTTAGCTAGATGATGTGATCGGTGAGCAAGGTTGGATTGATGTTGGAGCGACTAATATTTTGTCTCCTTGGCTAAATGAGGTGATGTGTTATGATGGTGAGTCACTACCGGATGTGGGTCAAGATGGTTTTTCAAATGATGTTCTTGTAGATGTGGAATGGTCTGATGTCGTCCCAGAAATTGGTGGGTCAAGTAAGTCTACTGGCTAGTATGGGAGATGAATTGAAGACAAAGGCTAAAGGGAGTGTTAAGTNTTGGCTAAATGAGGTGATGTGTTATGATGGTGAGTCACTACCGGATGTGGGTCAAGATGGTTTTTCAAATGATGTTCTTGTAGATGTGGAATGGTCTGATGTCGTCCCAGAAATTGGTGGGTCAAGTAAGTCTACTGGCTAGTATGGGAGATGAATTGAAGACAAAGGCTAAAGGGAGTGTTAAGTTTACTAGAAAGAGGTTGGGTTTTAGGAGGGGAAAATGTAAGTGGGCAGCAAGACGGTTACGAGCACAAAGTTTTCGTGGCCGTGTCGAAAAAAAGGTTCATCTGATGATCAGATTCAGGGCAATGGACCTTATGTAACTCAACCCTCACCAACAGGTTCATATGAATCTATTGTCAAACATGTGGTCAATATTCCTAAGTAGTCATATGTATGTTGCCTGAAATTTGCTACAACCAGAAATTGTTTGCATTAAAAAACATCCACAACAGTTGTTAATGTTTTTTCGTAAACATTTTGTGGTTGTAACAATTGTGTTATAACTTATAACCTTTTGGGTAGTACGTACTACTAATTGTGCACATCTTTTGGGTGTCTGTAGGTTGTGCACAATACGTAGGTAATGTTGCTTCTTTTGTACTAGCGTTATCATATTAACTTATGAGTTGTTGCTCAAATGAAAGTTAAATGGCTCCATTTCGTTAAAATCTTTATAGTTTACTAGTAGTTGTTTACTTCAAATCATTAATGCGCGGAGGTTGGAACTGCGAAATTACAAAACAAATATGTATGTCATACATCCAACATGTTTATACATCCAACATAATATGTATGTGTAGGTAATGTTTATACATCCACATCCATCATGACTCATCATGACTTGGATAAGTAACAAATGACATACACGTTTGATACAAAATAAGTTCTACCATACCAAGTTTCATAGAATAATACATAAGGTAGCGTTCTTGCATCCAACATGCCTCAAATAACAGATTATTAAAAAAAGTTGATAAACGACAAACATGTTTCATAAGCAAATAAGTTCTTGCATAACTAAAAAAGTTACAACTGAAACAGAGTTGAACATTAGACTAAAAAGTTTTGTGGAGTGGACATCTGTGATAGCCTGTTTATCATCCCAATCGATGCCGGTGGTGCTGGAACATTCATGGACTGCTGATTAGTTGACTCGGGATGTGCCGCATTGTTCAAATTTCATTTCTGGTCGAAGATCCCGGGTTTCCATTCGCAATTCTTGGAACACGACATAGAGCTCTCAGAGACCTCATTTTTCTTGTTGCACATCTCTGTAACGTAATATGGAATTAAAGATTAACTCGACTTTACACACAAAATAATAATTTGTTAAGAATACAGTACTTACTTTTTTTGTCACCAATGGCACGTTACATGAACCTCGGGTGTGTCCATTGGCACCACACCTCATACATTGTTTCTTTACAGGCTCCTCCCCTTGTGATCGGATGCGATCTTTATTTTTTGGCCTCTCTGCTTTCCTCTTAATGATAACCGGTGCCAATACAACTTGTAAGTCATCGCGAGTTTCCCAAGTCGCAACATCTTGTGCAGGATTAAACACGCTTGAGTACGTATTCTTCAATGTTGTTCTGAGAAACCAAGTTTGTACCAATCCTTCAACACTTGTCAACCCAATTACTCTAGCCACAGCACATACGTGTCCACAAGGTAAACCCGAAAGTTGCCATTTACGACAACTGCATGTCCCTTCTGTCAAATCAACAATATGACCTCTTCGGTTGTCTTTCACTTCATACTTGTTCATTTTGTGAATGCCCTTGACTGTCCAATTAACGCTCTTTAAGATTCTATCATAAATAGTTGTTTTAGTTTTGTGTAAAAGAAATAAATTAACTAAAAAAACCGGACAAAACCACATGAAAAAAATAAAATTCATATGTAATTGCATACTACATAAAAGTGCCAGAAACGTTGCAAATTTCAATGACATTACCTTCTTATTTTGATCGACGATCACAATACCACCGTTGCAGAAGCTGTCTGTACCAATCCATGAGCATCGTAATCGAGACTTTTCGCACTTCCCTTGTTAACGAATTTATTGACTCGACGCTATTTGATGTCATGTAGTTGTATCTGTTTGTAGGGCAGTATGCCCTAGACCATTTTTCAAAGCCTGCATCCTCTAGCTTTCTGTACGCCGCTGGTCTCATGACACGAATACAAGCGACACACCTGTCCAACTCAGCTCGTGTGTAAGCCTTGCATGTATTCAAATATAAACCCTTTAACCGATCACTTTGCATATTGCAATTCATCATCAAATGACGGTAACAATAACCATGAAAGGCGTTTGGAAAAACGTTCTTACATGCAAGGCCAATTGCAAGTGTCTGTCAGATATGATGGCTAAACCTGGAACCTCACCTATGCATTCTTTCAACTTTGACAAAAACCAGGTCCATGACTCCCCTGTCTCACCGTGGGTCACACCGGTTGCAATGGGTATAATTTGATTGTTTCCGTCCATTGCAACAGCAGCAAGGTTTGTGCCTAGGTAACGCCCTTTAAGATGTGCAGCATCGATTATTAACAACGGACACATAAAGCATAAAAAACTCCGAACCTATTACATTAGCAACATATTAGTTATTTGGATAATAAGTTGAAAATAGTAAACATTTACAACTTGTCCATCCTAATTAATAAGTATACGCTAGTTAAGAAATATGCTTACCGCAACACCAAAGGCTACAAACATTGCTTAAACCGTCCTTCATCATTGGTGTCGATGTGTGTTACTGTTCCCTCGTTTGCCAGCTTTAAGTAGTGGAAATAATACGGTAACTGCTCATACGACGCCTTGGGGCAGCCCTGAGTAGCCTGCAATGCAAGCTGCTTGCCTCTCCAGGCTTTTTTGTATGAGATGTCTATATTCAAAGCTAAATTCATATCAAGTTGTATGTCCTTTGGATTATACACCTTGGTAGTGTCTCTCATTTTTGGAACTAGCATATGACCCAATACTTTTGCAGTAGCATTGCTATGATTACCATTGACAGTTATTTTCGAACATGTGTGAACATCGTTCATGTGAGTTATCCTAAATATATTAGTACCTCTGACAGAACGACAGAATACATGCCAATTGCATTGGGGCACCATACATCTTACACGGTAAGCCAACTGACAAGATTTAACTACTCTATATTCATAACCTTCTTTTAAACATTTTAATGCTATCTCTCTGATGCATTCGTCCTTATCCTCAAATTCCTCATACACCTTTAAAACACGTAAAGTAAAAAAGGGTTGGTTCTTTGGGTTTTTAATAACATTAGGTGGATTGGGAGGGACAGGCATATACTTGAATGTGTTATTTTTCCATTTATGCTCAGAATGCATATTTTCATTCTTGGAATCGGGTTGTTCATTAGAATGCACAACGATACTGGTTTCGTTTTTGGGTTGTTCATCAAACAAGGGAATATTTAGATCCAAATCTAGAGGTTCAGAAGATGAACTGTCACTTACCTCTACGGCTTCTTTGCGGACGGTGATGTACAAACTTTTGATTTCTTGCCTCGACTCAAACACCTCATTAAAGAAGTACACAACGTCGTCGTCGTCCGTTATGTACACCTTGTTTCTATCAATTCTGTACGTTAACACAATCAACGACGACTTACCGGTAAGCTTAAACTTTTTCTTTGCACAACGAACTAGGCTTCCGTGATCAATATGTTTAGGAAGTTGAACAAGAAATTTTGAAACTTCATACACAAAAAATACTTTCAATGTTGGGGCATTCATTTTGTTTAGATTAAAAAAAAAGAGTGTAAGAATGTAGAGATAGAATAGGTTATAAGTAAAGTGGGCTGATTTGCACACCACATCTTATTTTTGCTTTCACCACACCCTATGCAATATAGTATTCTACCGTGTGCTATTTAACTTGTATAAAATGGTGCTTTTATCAAAACAAAATGTGTGCAAATAAATCCTCACAACTAAATATATTATTCTAAAGTAAATATCAACACCTACCAGTCGCCCAAACAAATAAAAGTTGCCCAAAACTAGTATATATGAGTTGCCCAAAGTACAAGTACTTATTGTACTTGTCTTTTAGTACAATATAATAATTTATTATATTATTATTATTATATTATATAATATCATTTAGTACAAAGTTATATGATATAATATTATTTTAATTTTTACCCAAAAAAGTTTACACTATTATATCAGCACATGTTTTTTTGAATACAAACTTATTCAATTAATACTTTTTACAAACCAAGCTTAACAAGATTCACTTCACATACGTATTATTTGTAAAAAAAATACTCCCTCCGTCCCAAAATTAGTACAGCTTTCTCTTTCTTACTTTTTAAGAGAATGACAATTTTGCCCTTAGGTAATTAATTAAGGTCTTCCTTAAGGTATGTAATAATAATTTTAAACAAGGGTAATATAGTAAACTTGGTTAAACTTCTCTATTTATTTTTAGTAGTGAACAATTAAATTGGGACATCCCAAAAAGGAAACGTGAACAATAAAATTGGGACGGAGGGAGTAATATATATACGTAACAAAACCTACGAGTTGCCCAAACAAATAAAGTGTTGCTTAAACCAAAGTGAAAAAAATTATAAGTTTAATTTAAGTCAACCAAAATGAAAACTAAAAAGGTAAGTTAAATAGTAATTACAATTTAATTATGTCACCCAACAAATTTTTGTATAGGTAGGCCAAAAGATTTTTTACATGCAAGTTGCTTTTAAACATCAAGTGTTTTTAGCCACTTTGATTTTGGGGTGCAGACACATTACAAAGGTTTGCTTCTTACACATAACATCTCTCACTTCCTCTTGTCAATCATATCATCCGCCAGGGTTCGTAAAGGTTAGTTAATAATATGTTTTTTTTTTATTATTATTATTTATTTATTTATTTATTTATTTATTTATTTTTGTAATGTTAACTTTGAATCCTCTAGACAACACCTGATAGTTTTAATAAGATTGCTTTTCATCAATATGTGTTATGACAACGTGATTTTGCGTTTTTTTTACGCTATCATAAAGATACTGATTGTTTGATGATATTCGTAATATTAGAAATGAAATAAGGAAACCAACATCAATGAAGTAGATTATATGATTCTATGATGCGTTTACTGTATTGTTTTTATTATTGTAAATACATCTGTTAAAAGCCCTGTTTTCGTTTTCAAGATAACTAACTTGTACATACAAGTGTTAAGGATGATAATATAGGTGATATCGAACAGTTCTTATGTTGATGATTGCAAGAGGATACTGAGTTTGTGATGATTGTCAGAATGTTATAAATCAAATTAGGAAACCAAAGGCAGTGAAATAGATTATATGATTGTATGGTAGATCAGTTAAAAGGCCTGATTTTGTTTTTCAAGATAACTAAATAGCACATCCTTGTCTCAGAAATGATATCGTAAGGGATATCGAATGCAAAAGTATTGTCAATCCATAAGTCATGTCTATTTAACTGATAGATTAAGGGATCAATTTGGGTATTACAATTTTGGCATACAAGTTTCATGTGTTAACCCACATTTGATTGTATTAGTGTAGCATAAGTTAATCAATAAGTTAAAGTATAATCAATAAATTGGATGCGGTATAAGTGTTCCGCAGGTTGATGGTAAACAATACTCGACTCTATTTTAATTGCATTTTTTTTGACTTATGTATTGTTCCTTTTACAGGATGGCGTAACAATTCGTAATGCCATACGTGCACAACAGTTTATCAAGTGAATAGGTAATGGTAATTAACCAACAACCGACATTATCCCTATATTAATCTGTTACATGTTAAACATAAGATTAAAGATCAGAGGATGAAACTTATTTTGGTTTACATACTAAATGTTGGAACAGGTTCTTCCAGACTATTTTGAAGAGTATTTCAAGTCAGAAAATGATGTGTTGTACCTGACAGGCAACGACAGGTTGCGTTACAAGACGGTCGTGGCACAGAAAGAGGATTGCTGGGCTCTATGGGACTTACAGTGGCAGGCATTTGTTTCTGCAAATGTTCCTGATCAAACATCAGACATTCATTTCACAACTAAATATAATATTCTAAAGTAAATATCAACACCTACCAGTCGCCCAAACAAATAAAAGTCGCCCAAAACTTGTTTATATAAGTTGCCCAAAGTACAAGTACTTATTGTACTTGTCTTTTAGTGCAATATAATAATGTATTATATTATTATTATTATTATTATTATTATTATTATTATTATTATTATTATTATTATTATTATTATTATTATTATTATTATTATTATTATATTATATAATATCATTAAGTACAAACTTATATTATATAATATTATTTTTATTTTCACCAAAAAAATCTACACTTTTATATCAGCACATATTTTTTTCAATACAAACTTATTCAATTCATACTTTTTACAAATCAAGCTTAACAAGATTCACTTCACATACGTATTATTTGTAAAAAATAATATTTATACGTAAGAAAACCTACAAGCTGGCCAAATAAATAAAGTGTTGCTTAAACCAAAACGGAAATAAATTATGAGTTTAATTTATGTCAACCAAAATGAAAACTAAAAAGGTAAGTTAAATAGTAATTACAATTTAATTATGTCACCCAGCAAATTTTTTGTATAGGTAGGCCAAAAGATTTTTTACATGCAAGTTGCTTTTAAACATCAAGTGTTTTTTAGCCACTATGATTTTGGGGTGCAAACACATTAGAAAGGCTTGGTTCTTACACTTAACATCTCTCACTTCCTCTTGTCAATCATGTCATCCGCAGGGTTCTTAAAGTTAAGTTATTAATATGTTTTTTTTATTACTTTTTTTTTGTTGGTAATGTTAACTTTGAATCCTAAAGATATTGATTGTGTTATGACACCGTGATTTTGCGGTTTTTTTTTCTTTACGCTATCATAAAGATATTGATTGTTTGATAACATTCGTAATATTAGAAATGAAATAAGGAAACCAACATCAATGAAGTAGATTATATGATTCTATGATGCGTTTACTGTATTGTTTTTTTTATTGTAAATACATCTGTTAAAAGCCCTGTTTTAGTGTTAAGGATGCTAATATAGGTGATATCGAACAGTTCTTATGTTGATGATTGCAAAAGGATACCGAGTTTGTGATGAATTTCAGAATGTTATAAATTAAATTAGGAAACCAAAGGCAGTGAAATAGATTATATGATTGTATGGTAGATCGGTTAAAAGGCCTGATTATCTTTTTCAAGATAACTAAATACCACATCCGTGTCTTAGAAATGGTATCGTAAGGGATATTGAATGCAAAAGTATTGTCAATCCATAAGTCTTGTTTATTTAACTGATAGATTGAGGGATCAATTTGGGTATTACAATTTTGGCATACATGTTTCATGTGTTAACCCACATTTGATTGTATTAGTGTAGGATAAGTTAATGAATAAGTTAAAGTATAATCAATAATTTGGATACAGTATAAGTGTTCCGCAGGTTGATGGTAAACAATACTCGACTATATTTTAATTGCATTTTTTGTTGACTTATGTATTGTTCCTTTTACAGGATGGCGCAGCAATTCGTAATGCGATACGTGCACAACAGTTTATCAAGTGAACAGGTAATGGTAGTTAACCAACAACTGACGTTATCCCTATATTAATCTGTTACATGTTAAACATAAGATTAAATATCAGAGGATGAAACTTATTTTGGTTTACATACAAAATGTTGGATGTAGTTACTTCCAGACTATTTTGAAGAGTATTTCAAGTCAGAAAATGATGTCCTGTACCTGACAGGCAACGACAGGTTGCGTTACAAGAAGGTCGTGGCACAGAAAGAGGATCGCTGGGCTCTATGGGACTTACAGTGGCAGGCATTTGTTTCTGCAAATGTTCCTGATCAAACATCAGACATTCATTTTGTGAAGCAGGGACAAGATGATTACTATGTCACAGTGTATGCAAAAGATGGGTCAGAGTGTGCTGGGTATGACAGGCGTACGATAGGCCCGCGGTACATACGGTGTTTGTCAACCTACAACGCTAGTAGCCTAACGGTAAAATGAATAGTTTTATGTAATTATAAACTGTGCTTTATATTATAAAGAAAAATAGAGGGCTTATAGTATAGTGAACGGATACCTAATTACATCTTATGTTTGTACATGTAGTTACTTCCTGGTGATTTTATTCAAGATATCTGGCAACCGGGCTTCAAACTAATATACTCTACTGATATGATATTCTATGTTAAGAATGAGAGGGTGAAACCGTATGAGGATCGTGCTGTCAGAATGAATACATTCATAGGAGATGGGTAGGATGATTTTATTGAGACTACTGGTATAGAATCTGGCCACAGGCTTGCATTTACAAATATGGAAAGATACACATTATCGGTTGCTGTCATAGGAGGAGATGGTCTGGGATTGAGCAAAGAAGATATCCGTTTTCAGTTGCCAAAAAGGCCCCCAAGACCAACTTTTTTCCGTGATCGAAATGGTACTACATTTTCGAAACGCCTTTCATTGTTGTCGATGGAGTATGGGAATATTTTTTTCATTAAGCTTCGTAATTTCGTTTTGTATTAACAGACCTGAGGTTGGAGCACCTTTGCAGCTGGGCACATCATGCCGATCATGAAAATGAGGACCATGTCATCTACACCAGATTTACGGGAGATGACCTAGTATTATTCAATAACCTAACGACGTATTACTCCAATTTGTTTTATATAGTTGTGGAAAAATATAAAGGTAAACATTGTTTTTTTGTAGAAATTAGTATATGATTTCGATGAAACAGAACAGTTGCGCAAGTACACAAGAGCGAAACTTGTACACAGGAATGTCATGGGGAATGGTTTTCAGATGCGTGCAGAAATAGTTATCGAACATGACAGCATAAAGAAGGAAGAATTGCTTATACTGAAGGGGGACTGGCACCAATTTGGTAAAGATTGTGCTTTTCAGGACAATAGCATGTTGCGGCTCAAGCTCGTCCGTATCGACAAGCGCTATGTAGGTGGTGCTGATGATGGGGTTCCAGTATTTCATGTTTGCTAAAATAATGAACGCTGTCTTTTATGTGTCTAAAAACTTATTGTGTTATCGTGGTACAATCTGCCTGTCAGATTGGTTAAACATATGTGTTTAGTAGGTAAGTACATTTTAACGGTTTAATGCTACGGATGCTTGGACTTCGCTGAAATTATTTTTTGAATGGTATGTAATTGCTTATAATAGGTTGCAATCATGTTAACTGGTTATAACTATGAGGGTTAGGACTTGTTCATAGCACGAGTTACAAGGAAAGTGCAATTTTTATTTTTTTGAATTTGGTCAATTTGAAGTAAAAGTAAATTTCTAAGCGTACAAAGGAAGCTGCACTACTGTTTGGAGTCTTTGGTCAATCGTATGGATTAAAAAAAAGGTAGTATACAACACCCAATATGCGTGCAGGTAACTAGTTGCCCATTTCACATAATAGTTGCCCAATTCACATACTAGTGGGCCCCAAATAATAGTGCACCACAAATATAGAGGAAAAAACACAACATCTTTAACATACACCATCTCACACTCACACATACAAACCCTAATTAAATAGCATCATCCTCATCAACAGCAAGATCATTTGACAGAGACATGGAATACTATATCCGTGCTACACATTGTGATTGCAAACCACCACTACCGGTTGTTGAACAAATTGCTTGGACCCCTGGAAATCCGGGTAGAAGATTCAAGGCTTGTCCCATTTATGTAAGTTCTTTAGCCATGCTTTATATATATTTTCTTGTTCTTATGTTTAACAAAATAATGAAATCCTTCATTTCGTAGGACGAACGCAGAAAATGTAAGTTTTATGGGTTTACAGATGTTGAACTGCCAAATGAATTTTACAAAAATTTGTTCTTCAAGTTAAAGGAAGAAAACAAGAGATTGCTCAAAATGGAAAAGCCTGCAATTTCAACTCAAGTTGTTCATGGTTCCCTAAATGATGCTGCTGTTTCCAACCAATTGGAAACAATGAAGGAGGAGATGAGTTTTATCAAGGCAAAAGTGCAATTTTATGACAAAGTCTTCTTTCTCATAAGTGTCCTTGTTGTGTTAATCTCTTTTGTAATAGCAGTTAGTATCATGCAGTAACATGTTATGTTGCTGGTTGTTTATCACTTCTATGTACTTTGGATGTTTCTTGTTTATGTATAACAAGTGCTTGCTGAATGTTAAATACTAAGCTTGTTAACAACTTCCTACATGCCAAGAAAGGAAACAGGAATATAATAGAAGACATACGTTAATAAAAAAACATAATCCAGAACCACAAATAAGAAGCGAAATAAGTCAATTGTCTAGGGATAGTTCACAGCTGAGTGCGGGGTTTCAACGATAGTTCACAGCATACAAGCCAAACAGGAACATGGTTTGTCTAAGGATAGATAGTTCACAGCACAGAAAGCAACGAAATAAGGCAATTGTTCTACAACGATTACAGATCATTTGGTTTCAACCTTGTTCTCCCAATAGTAGTCCAGCATACGTTCACGGTACGCTAATGCTGCTTGCACGGGGTCCTTCACTTCCAGTGGTTCGTTACGACACAACCTGTATAAACAGATACAAACCCACACACCACAGTCTCCAAATAGACCCCCTTGCACCGGGACACGAGCAAAGTCATATGAGATGTCATACGTGTCAATTGATATGCTTTTACTCTTCAAAACACCGCACTGATTTAAGTAGGAAATCAGACGCAATGGCAGGTCTTTTTTCATGGTCCTCCACTAGCTTCTTCTGTTTGACTTTACCAATCCAAGCGAGTCATAAAACGTAACGACATCAGTTGCGATGTGAAGCTCAGCTAAAATCCAATGTTTGTCTGGTTCGTTAACAGGAAAAAATACCTGATATACACAATTGAATATCACAATTTGTATGTGCAAAAAAAATAGTAATAATAAAAAAATAAAAATATAAAAACAAAAAAAAAAAAAAAAAAAAAACAAAGACAACATACGTACCCTTTCAACATCTTTCCATGGAACTGGGTACCTGACCCCGTCCGAATAGTAAGTCGGAAAAACCCCACCAAGGATAGCTTGAGAAAAATGAGGGCTTGCAACAGCCCAATCAGCCTCATTTGGTCTAAAACGCCACAATAGATCAACCCACAGATCAAGGTGCTGTGAATTCAAAATAAAATAAGCCAACTTAAATACAGAGTTGCGTACAAAAAATACTAAAAAGGGATGTAGTTATGTTACGTACATTGTCACTCAACCAGCCTTTCTTAAAAGTGTCCAGCCCAGCTAACGCCAACCAGAACCGGCGGTCAACATGAATGTCACAACGACCCCACGGAAACCAATACTTGGATGGCTTGATCTCCTTCAAAAACATTCTGATATGCTCAGGCACATTTACCGTTGTGCGAGCATTGGGTCGTGAAAGATCCTGAATAGCAATAACCAGTTTATAATAAATATCTAACATTCTTAAAATAGAAAAAACATTATTTAAAAGAAAATTTAGTATCCTCTTAAAGTTACAACAAATTAGTTGGATACCTCTTGAAAAGGTTCGAGGGACGTTATACTGGTTTTAGACGACCTTGTCACAGGTTTATGGAAATTTGGCACAGGTTTTGGGGAAATCACCACCTTTTCCTGAAACTAAAAGTAGGAAAATACAAGTTAAACATGAACACATTCCATATTCAACACCGTATAAGGTTTATAACTGGTATACCTCTGCAACCATAGGAGATAGAACAGCCGCCTTAACCGTCATTGACCTTGTTTTTGGAACGCGTGGAGCATTAGATGGTTGCTCAACTGGCTCTGATTTTACTGCAGTAAAACATCTCTTCTTCTTCTTCTTCTTTCGTTTCAAGCTGTTATAAGCTATAGCCTGTTGAAACTTGATAACATTAGGTGATGTCGTCTTCTTTTTCATCTGCTTTCCAATAACAGGTGCAAATACTTTCGATAAACAAGGTTTCTGATTTGGTTTAACAACATTTAGGTATTCACGATTGACCGTTTGATTCTGTGTTTAAAACATATAATGTGTTATAACATAAAACCTACAGCCTATAAATTATACAAAACATCTATTCGTACGTACCTCAGAATCTTGGTTAGGCACGGGTATGTCTTGCTTGTTGACCGGATTACAGCCAGGAACGACCATTTCTGCAGCAAATCCTTGTGTATCAGCATCCTTGTCATTTATATGTTCACCTTCCATAATATCATCTAAGGAATACTCGTCTGCATTCTTGTCTGCATTGTCAAGGTTAAGGTATTGGTCCGTAAAATGACCCTCCTGAACAAATAAACATAAACATACATGCATCAGTATGACAGTCAAGGATACTTAAACGAGCTAATGTACATGACAATCTATTAGAGTTCAATATATTTACGTACTTCAGCATTTGAAACAGTCTGCTCTTTGTTGAGATTGAGTAGCGATTGCGCAGCTACAACAACAGGTTGAAAAGCATCAAACGCAGGAGCATCAGGTGATCTTATTAGAAACTGCATGGACGAATTATACAATTGAGAATCATTATAATCGACCTTCCCATCTTCCGGATCAATTTCCATTGGCTTAACTGTCTCGCTTAAATCAGGGCCATAATCTTTAGCAGCAGGTGAAACTGTGGTCTGGTTTTCAAAATCATAAAAATGAAAGGTCAGTAAATATATAAACAGGTTGAAAAGCATCAACCCCGGGAGCATTGGGTGATCTTATTACAAGTAGCATTGAAGAATTAGGAAATAGAGAGTCGTTATAATCAACCTTGCCATCTTCCTGATCAATTTCCATAAGCTTCACCGGCTCGCGTAAAAATTCGCAATCATCTGGATGAGCAGGTGAAACTATGGTCTGCTTTTTGAAAATCAGATAATTGAAAGGTTACTAAATAAATAAATTGTAAGAACATCATCATATATACTTACAAACTAACCATTGGATCGTTATGATCAGAAGCTTTTGAGCATGAATGAGATTGATGTGGTGGTAATTGTGAGGTTAAGGTGTTGACATGAGATTGGTCGTCGATTTCTTGAGAATCTTTTGCCTGTACATTAGACTTGTTGACAACAACCTCGGACTTTGATTTTAAATTAAAAAAACCCTCTAGCTTTTCAATTCTGCTTCTTATATCCTGAACCTCGGTGACCACCACGGGACTAAGAAGATAAAATTCTCGCTTCTCCATCAACGCTAATCTTCTTTTGCAATCACTTAATTCTTGGAAAAGGTCAGCCATTGAAAAATTTGATGCCACATTACTATTATTCGGTTCATTTACCCCATCAACACCATCATTCTGTACCACATTGGATGCGTGAACAGCTTCCGCACCATCTCCATGTCCATGTACAGAATCCTCGTCTTTTCTGTCATCAACTTGTCCTTCCTCGACTACCCCACTATCCACACGTTCCCCACCATCTACGCTTTCACATTCCGTACCATCTCCATTTTCAGATACCACGGCGTCACCGTCATGGCCATCTCGTTGTTCATCATCAACATTTCCGTCTATCTGATCATCTACACCTCCCTCTGTTTGTCCCTGGCTAAAATTTGTATCTCGATCAAGCAATCCTTCGATAAAATTAACACTTGCAATAAACCATGGTTCCCTTATCTCCTGTAGTGTTGGAAATAGGTCGACGGTTGGATTTATCTCCTAATAAAGGGGAAAATTGGTAAATGTTTGATATATGTTAAGGATATGTAGCCTAATAAAGAAACAATGTATTAAATAGAATTACCAATATGTGTGTTTTTTACCTGTCCAAATATAGTCGAATAATCTGACTTCCCAAACGTTGCAACCTTTGTCCAAGCAATACCACGTGGTATGACATTCAAGTTTTTTACCCACCAAATTGAGCTCTTGGGGAAAGTTTCCAATATCCATATCTTTACAACCAATGAAACAAATACACTTATGTTACAATTTGTAAAACAAATCAGTTGAAAATGAAAAACAATATGAAATATACACAACTGTGAAAGTACAGAGCACATACTTTAACCTTAATAAACAACAAAGATAAACCATAGCAAAATCGACAAATCAAAACATACAACCATACAAAGTAAAATATATAACATAATTATAATTTTACTAAACAAACTAAACCACACAGTATCGTATAAACAATAAGCTATTTTATCATGACAAACCATTTCAACTGAAAACACAAGTAACATAAAACATAAACACATTAAGTAATAAAAAAATAAAATACACCAACCTACATCTTTGAAGCAATATAACCAAATTTAAAACTCAACAAATTAAATGATAAAACTGAAAATTATTCTGACCTTGAAAGCCCAACAAAATCCATATAGATTGTATGTAGGTTGGTAGTATGGGTTGGTTTCAATCGCATTTAAATGATGTTGGCTGTGTTTAGGAACAACATTGACAGTCCTTGTATAAAATTTCTCCCACATGTATTCGCCCCAAGGAAATGCATTCCACTCATGAAAATGCTCCACCAAAGCCATTATATGGTTAAGGATAACATTCCTATCTTCACGACCCATAAATACTAACTCGCATGCAATTAACAGACACACTCTCACAGCATCATCATCACTTATANNNNAATCGCATTTAAATGATGTTGGCTGTGTTTAGGAACAACATTGACAGTCCTTGTATAAAATTTCTCCCACATGTATTCGCCCCAAGGAAATGCATTCCACTCATGAAAATGCTCCACCAAAGCCATTATATGGTTAAGGATAACATTCCTATCTTCACGACCCATAAATACTAACTCGCATGCAATTAACTGACACACTCTCACAGCATCATCATCACTTATATTTGACCACCTATCACCTCTAAGAAGTTTCAGAAGATCGGTGCCCTTTACACTTTTTACAGCCATTGTTTTCTTCTCCGGAAACACACGATCACTAAAATGGCTATCTTTTCGACCTTTAGGGGTCACTACTTTCCCAAATCGAAATCCGGTAATTAAACAAAATTCTTTATGGCCAAACTGTAGATAATGATCCCCAATGTGGTATATAATTGGAAAATCAGGACACATATTATAGACAGAAACCTGATGTTGCAAAACATAATGCATCAAAAGGCTATCATTTGATGCATAGGGAAGATCCAACCAAGGACCAAAAACTGTACTTCTAAACAATGATTTACGATTTGGTTTGGACTGCAACTTACCTTTAATTTCTTTCAACAACTTAACCGATGACCTAATACTAATTTTCACATCATACAACGGATTCAAATTAGCCATATAGAGAAATTGATATAAAGATAGGGGTTCTTAAATGTTTAACAGTTACAGTTAGGGTTTGATCTGGAAGCCGGAGAGGATGAATTTACTGTTTGCATTTTCAGGGTGGGATAGGAATGGGTTGTGGGAAGGTGCGTGTTTTCTTAATGAGTATTTACCCAATTAATAAGTTGCCTAAAAAACAATTCTAGAAGTTGCCCAACAATAATGTATAAGTTGCCCCAAAGTACATGTTGCCAGATGTCCTTTAATATTATTTTATTTAAAGTCACTGTTCACTAAACGACAAAAATAGCCAGTTGCCCAAATACAGTTGCCCAGTATGTACAAGTTGCCCAATACGAAATACCTTACAAATACCTTACATATACCTTACATACACTTACAAGTGGTGTACTTGATTCACAATGTTTAAGGACACATGGCGCATTTATATTGAGTTGCCCAATCTTCAAAGTNTAGTTTTGGAATTACCGCAAATCATAATACATGTAATATCTTTTCAGGCTATAAATTGTGGGCATGCACTTGGTTGATTCGTGTTTATAAACGTACTCTGATATGAACTATTTGATCCATAATTTCGCATGATCTTAAGGCGTGTCAATATTATTTTAATAAATCTTTAAGGCGTGCTATTAATTTCTTTGTTTGAATACGCATACTAAAAACTTCTGTTTATAAGAAAAGCTTCATCTTTTATATGCTACAATAGAAAGCAGTAGAATTTTCTTAGAGCTTCATACATGAGGATTGATTTGCACACATTTATTTTTTATTGTCGCATTCTAATATATGCACTAAACACTTATACTTTAAGTATAACCTGCTTTAATTGTTGTATAATGGTCTCAATCAAATTAGTAAGTGTGCTACAACCTTAATTATTAACAAAACTCTCTAATCATTTACCTAAACGGCAATCATAAAAGTGTATTTGAGGAGCCCACTTGTCCACTAGTGATTTACTCAATGCTTTAAAATGATAAAGCGCATTTAATTTGAACACTCCTTTGAGACAATTCTAAAGTATTAATGTTGTATACTGCTGGTTTATCTTAAATCATCTTCAATAGGAGATAGTAGATATAAGTAAAAGATATTCATTTCAAGAAATTTTTGAGCTTTGCCCATTAAAACAAAAGTTTTCTTTTTCTCAGAGTTGATGCCCTTCAAGCCTTTGAAGGAATAACTTGATCAAAGCTCTCTCTTGTATAAATGTTACTACTAATAAAAAATTAAAAACCTTTGTAAACGTCAAGCTTGTTTTTTTTAATAAAAGACTCCTTATGCCGACCACCTCTTATATCTTTCTCCTTTTTTGTTCATTTTGGTGATGGAGAGCCTACACATTATGATTCAACGGGTCATGGATAGAGACATGCTTCAGTGTTTATGTATTGGTGAGGCGGACAATGTCACTATTTCGCATCTTTTTTATTCAGATGATGCCATCTTTGTAGGGAGTTGGAGAAAAGAGAATGTGGGTGTTGTCGTTAATCTCCTACATATTTTTCATCTTGCATTGGGGATGTCTATAAATATGCAAAAGAGCAAACTTTTGGGTTTTGGAGTTCAGTTTAATGATGTCCAGCAAATGGCGATGTATGCCAGATGTGAACCCGTGAAACCTCCTTTCGAATATCTTGGTATAATGGTAGGTGAGAATATGACCAAAGTGAAGTCGTGGAAATGTGTTGTTGACAAGGTTACTTCCAAACTTTCCGATTAAAAGACGAAAACCTTGTCTATTGGTGGTCGTCTGACGCTTATTAAATCAGTACTTGGGGCAGTTCCTACGTTTTACATGTCGGTCTTCATGGCTCCGAAGGGTGTTTTAAAGAACATAGAGGCTTTGCGTAATATTTTTTTGGGGGAGCTGATGAAAATGAGAAAAAATGACGTGGGTGGCTTGGAAGACGGTTCTTTCTGCCAAGCAATATGGGGGATTGGGAGTTAATAGTATGTTTGCTCTTAATTGTGCTTTGTTGTTTAAATGGGTGTGGAGATTTTTAACTGATCCAGAGGCGTTGTGGGTCAGGGTAGTCAAAGCAGTTCTTGGAATGAATGGTTTCAACAGTAGTAGCTTGCTTGTCTACTCTCATAACTCAATTTGGTGTAATATAGTCAAGTCGATAGAAGATCTGAAAAGAAAATGGATTGATTTGCTAGTTTTTTGCTCTAAAAGCGTGGGGAATGGTTCAAATACTGATTTATGGAATGATATATGGTTTAGTGGTGTTACTTTCAGGTCCAGATTCAATAGGATATATGCTTTGGAAGATCAAAAGAATGTTTTGTTGCGGAGAAGATGGCACAAGTTTGGTAGACCACCTCTTTTCGTCGTTTTCCTAGAGGAGTTGTTGAGGCATCTCAGTGGGAGGAGTTCGCTGCCATATTGGGTTATGCGGTCCTATCTTCAGTCATCGATAGATGGAGGTGGACAAAATTGGGATTAGGCGATTTTGTGGTTTCCTCGGCGAGATCCATTATAGATGAGTATATTCTACCTAGCTCTAATATGCAGACTAGGTGGTCTTCTTTGGCTCCTATAAAGGTGAATGTTTTGGCTTGGCGTTTGGCTATTAACAAATTGGCAACAAAGGTTCATTTGTATAATAGGGGGCGTGTTGTCCCTTCAATTTTGTGTGGGGTGTGTGATTATGGTATAGAATCGACAGACCATCTCTTCTTTGGTTGTTCCTTGGCCGTGGATTTGATGTTAGAGGTGGGTCGTTGGTGGAGACTTGATATTCCAACGATTGGTTCTTTTTTAAGTTGGCATATGTTGTTTGAGTCTCTAAGGCGAAAAAAGAATGTCTAGATGTAACACCTGGTACTTTTCCTAAAACCCATTTCTAGCCAAACTTCTATTTTCGTGCCTGAACCACTTTTAAAACTTTTAATGCATGTTAAATTGGATTTGAGAAGCGTGAGATATATTAGGAACGAGAATTTATTCCTTAATTTACTCAGCACAACCTAGGATACTCGAATTTGTTTCATTTGCCAAATTATTTGATTTATTTTGAGTTTGAGAAAAACTCTGAAGTTTATGCTTGATTTTACTGGAAAAACTATTTCGTGAACAATGGCGCAAGTTTCGTGAATTTTCGAGTCCGTTTGCTAAGTCGTTTGAGCCCCGAACCGTTTTTACGAGAAGTTTAATATATTGGCAAGATTGGCCCCTTGAGTTATTTTCATTTCACACCCTACACTTTTACTAATAACAAACCCACCCTAGACTTCATTCTATAAATACCCCCTATAATAATTTCATTTCATTTTTATAAACACAAAACACACACACACCACACCTTCTCTCTCTCCCTTTCTCTCTCTTGTGTCTCGCCGGNTACTCCCAACCTATAAATACCCCCCTTATAATAATTTTTATTATTTACTAAACCTAAAAACACACACTCACTCTCTCTCTTCTCTCTCTCCCTTCTCTCTTGGTTCGCCGGCGACACAACCCCACCCACCGGATTCATAAATTCCGGCCACCGGAAAATTTTCCGGCAACCACCACTTACACCACCTACCCTATCTTGTAGATCGGGACACCCCCGACTCATCCCCACACCCCGTTTACCCTCATTCGAACCAACGCGCCCCCTATTCCCATTTTTCTTTTCGTACGACGCCACCACGAGCCGCCACCCTCCCCCACCGTGTTCTTTTGGTAACCGAGCACTCCCCACCACCTTTTATTCATGTTTCTTTAACAAAACTTAATTTGAACAAAACCCTAATTTTATAATTTTTATTAAACCGAATTTTTATTAAGTTTTCTTTTATAAAAATGTGTTATTAAAGGTTTTGATATAAAAACTCGTGTGGTTTCCTTGTGGTCTCATTTTTGGCTGCGACCCAGTCAACTCACCGAGTCAACTCGGTGACTCGGTGAGGGTTTTGTTTATTTTGATGTTTTGGTTGAGTTAGGTGACGAAGGGAGTATGGATTTATGTTGTTTTGGATGATATGAGGTTCCGTTTGGTTGTTTGATGGCTCGGCAGCCACTGCCACCACCACCGAGCCATGGTGGNGTTGGGATGGGGTAAGTGTGTTGTCTATTCATTATTAAGTTATTGTCTAACTGTTGTTAAGTTATTGTCTAAAAATGAAGTGCAATTATGATTTTGTAACTTACATAAAAGTGATCCTTCTAATATAACATAAACCACTACGGTTATGTCATTTTGTAACTTCCATCCAAATACGGGTAATGTACTATTTAAAATACAATTATCACCATCCAAACTTGTTAGTACCGGTTAATATCACCAACAAACCCATGTGATTTTTCATAAAGTCCAAAATACATCCCTGTGGTTTGTCCATTGTCCAGCTTTACATCCTTCTAGCTTTTTTTTGGCACACAACCATCCCTTCGTAGTAAAGTTAGCCATCATACACATAAGCATTTTTATGTAAAGTTATATTAATGCAAACAATTTAAGCAATATATATACTATGCAATTCCTTCTAATATAACATTGGAATTGCATTTCATTTTTATCTTACAAAATCATAATTGCACTTCATTTTTAGCTTCTTTACCTCATATGTTTTCTTTTTTACTAAAATAACATCCGCTCTTAGATTGACACGTGTATTGGGCTTTTGAATTCTATTTCGAAACCGAGAAGTTATTTTTTTTGCATATTATACGACATTGAAAACGTCAAATCGATTGATTTTTGAATTCTCATTGAAAAAACATTAGCTATTTTATGCTCATATATATTACGACAAACGCATATTATATAAGGTAGTCGACTCACAATATATAGTTTCGACAAAACTATGAGACGTACTCTTGCATCTTATCTAACCAAAATAGATTTATAAAGGGGTTTGTCTTAAGAAAATGATAGTAAAAAAGAGTGAAGATTTCAAGTTATGTCCTATTAAAACGATAGTAGAAAAGTTAAGATTTCAAGGGTACTGTATATCTTAAGGTATACAACTTCCACTTTTACACATATTCTTAAAGGATATACATGTAATCTAGTACCTAAGAACTTGACATTCAGTCTCACGGAGCTATTTCTCTAGCACTTAGTGTGAAGTTCGGAAGTACTAAAAACCATTTTATCCTAAGCTTTCTGTTGATACAAAAATTTGGGCGTTCCTTGTTTGGATTCCTTTCCTCGTATCAATTGGATGATATTGCTTGAGACCTGCGCACTAAGAAAGCAACAAACACCGTTAGGCTTATCGAGGGATTGTTTCCCCCGATTATCCTCCGGCGTGAGAGTAAGTAATCGTGTTTTAGGGTTGTGAAGAGTTAGGGTTTGTAAGTCGTACGTTTGTGAGAGCTATGACGCCCTCTATATATAGACACGAAATCCTTGTTGGTTTCGTGTTCCGCAAACATTGGTGTATCCCGCGTATCGCGGATATTTGATACACATCCTATAATTAGGAGATATCATTATCACATTCCTAAATAAGCATTGGGCTTGGCCCTTGTGGGCCAAAGCCGTATAATTGGTAGTCCAATTATTATTAAACAGGCCCACGCGTAGTGGACTTACGTATTGGTATTGTTTACCAAACGGGTTCATGACCCGGTGTAGACTATACGTCATCATGTCCCCCCAGTCTAGTGTGCGCAGGGTAAAACCTGCGGTCGCTAGACTTAAACCGTGTCCAAGTGATTCCCGACTCGTGCGCGGGAAGAATTCGAATTTATACCGCCAAAAAACGCATAAAATGCACCTAGCCCCAAAAAGTGCAATTCACGTACCTCGAGAAGTGGAGAGGCTATCCACGTGTCCTTTACCGTTACAACTCCCATCCACACGATTTGAGTTAGTGGGATCCACGTGTCAAGTATCTGTGGTGGGTGAGAAAAGTATATAAACCTTCCCCACTTTTACTGTGTTTATCACAGTAAAAGCGTTCTTTCATTTTCAAAAAACTATCCAACTCTCTTTTGCAACCATACTTCTTTACGCATAGGTAATTAGCGCTTGCGCCGTCAAAGATAAAAAATGGTCCTCCAACTTAGCGACTGTCACTCTGACCTAACTGCGGATGAACTGAGGCAGTTCACCTCGGATTATTATATCCCTTTGGATCTGCACCCAGAGGTGCCAGATCCAAATGACACCATGGCGGACTTCCCCGCAGGGAAGGTGGGGCTATACACGCGCTTTTTCGAATGGGCGAACCAGCGCGTGCCCATAACCGTGTTATTGAGGGATATCCTTAATTATTACGAGCTCCATATCTCCCAGTTGCATCCTATTGACGCTGGGAAGATCTCGAATTTTGAGGTCAACTGTCGCTTTTTAGCGATTCCTCCCACCCTCCACCTATTCCGTGCGTTCTATCGCACGTCGTGGTTAAATGGGTGGGTTACCTTCTCGAAGCGCGTAGGCGCGCTTCAATGTTATGAGAAGAAGGTGGATAAACTCCCCCATTGGAGGGAGAAATTCTTTTGGATAGACGACGCCGTCTTTCCATTTGATTTCCCGTTCCACACGAAGTTGTCTTTGGAGAAGGATGAGCGCCCCCTTGACACGTGGTACAACCCGGACCATGCGTCGACCATTAATGCGAACCGCCTCCACATTCGACCTTACCCAGAAGAGTTCCTGGTGCATATGGGCATCAGTCGTAACTACTTCGAGCCTGAGGACTGCGTTCCCACTTTTATAGCTGCGGATGGTTCGGGTGGGTGCTCATCCTGCATTCTTTGTCTCGTAAGCCTTTCTCTTTTTCCATACCTTATATAACATATTTGTTGTTTGTTATTTGCGCAGAGATGGATTTGTTCGGAGTCGTTGATCTGGAGGTGCCCAAGTCAGTGACTATCAGGGTGCGCCCCCGCAGGGATGATGAGGAGCCCATTCTAGAGTCAACGCACGGGCGCATCGTGGAGCTGGTTTTCCCAGAGCCTGAGGGCTCTCCTTCTACGGGCGTGGTCGCACCTATACAGGAGGTTGCTCCTCCTGTGCAGCAGGCGCCTGTTGATGCGCAGCCTTCTCCCATAGCTTACATCGACCTGGGAGAGTCGGACGATGAGGAGGAGGGTATCCAGCTGAAGCGCAAGAGGGCGGCTGATGGTGATGGCGCGGGGTCCTCTAAGAGGCCGCGTTCAGAGGCCGGGGAGGGGCCATCTGTCACCGATGTTGGGATGGGGTAAGTGTGTTGTCTATTCATTATTAAGTTATTGTCTAACTGTTGTTAAGTTATTGTCTAACATTTGTCTTCGGTGCAGGGAGGACGCTAAGAAGTCAGAGGGGAATGCGTCTATGTCTGAGGTTGAGAAGGACATGCCTTCATCTCCCCCCCACACGTAAGTACTTGTTAGCAATCATTCATCTTTGTGTATATGTTGAATTGTGTTCATATGCTAACACTTGTTTCTGATGTTCTGTTCAGTGAA
>LBNU01006085.1:180852-195163 GCA_014162995.1 Artemisia annua | reverse complement strand
ATTGTTGCCGCTAGCTCCTCTGGAATAGGTAGTAGGGTACGTGAGAGGAAAGGAACCTCTGCAAAGTCTGTGAAAACTTCGTTAAAAAGGAAACAAGACATTCCCCTCCCTGCCTCTAGGTTTGTGAAACAAAAAGAATCTCATGACAAAGCAATTGCTTCTGTAGCTTCGGAGGATGTCGAAGATGAAGACATTCATGGTAAGCAAAAATCAAATAAGAAACTCAGATTCTTATATTAGCAATTATCTAATTCCCAAATATTATGTAGGGTTATCTAATACCAAGGAATTGCCAAACTCCTTTGCTTGTTGGAAGCGGGTGCTCGACGATATGTCTCTTGAGAGGTTGTGCGACCTTCATGACAAGAGCTATACTCGGCAAGCCATCCTTGACAACCATCTCAACACCCGGACGAGGGAGTTGATTCAAACTGTTAAAAATGCGAAGGAAGAGTTGAGCATTATTGTGGCTAGGGAGAAAAGCAGGGAAATGAAGTATGCTGAGTTGGAGGCAAAATGTGACCGAGCCGCGAAGGATCTCGAAAAGAACCCAGTCGTGCAGGGCCTTCGGGTGAACACTATGATGCTTGCTAGTCAACTTAAAGAAGCGCAAGTTGAGTGTGGGAAACTCAAATTGGATGGGTCAAAGCTGATTGGTTTACAAGAGAGGGTTAAAGAACTTGAATCTAAGTGAGAAGGTTTTGAAGCCAAAAAAAAGTAGGCTTCTAACGCAGGAGGGTAAACTTAAAGAGGAAGTAAGTGATCTGGTCCTGCGGTGTCAAGGTCTTCAGGAGGAAAGGGCCGAAGTTGTATCCAAGGTTGTCCCATACATTGCCATGGAATTATACCATAGTGATGAGGTTGGAAAAGCCATAGCAGACTTGGTAAATGCTGCTATTTACCATGGTAAATATACCACCTTAGAGGAAATAGCTGCGACCAGAGAGCCTGTGATACTGTCAAAGGTAAAATACTGCCGCCCTTCCCATGAAAGGGAGTATGATCACATGAGCAATGTTCTGGCATCGGTAGAGTTTCCGTTCCTTAGTGATGCAACCATTAATCCCTTGGTCTCTGTTACAGAGCTACTTTCAAATAAGCCTCGAAGGATCCGACCACTATCTCCAAGTAAGAAGACTTCGCTCATGAAGCCCCCCTCCCCTGTGCATCATGAGGATCCAAATTCCTCTAAAAATGTTTGAAGGCTGCTATGTGGGCATTGAATTAACCCCAAGGGTGGTGTGTACCCGAGAATAACGTTTATATTTTCTTTGTGTTTTGTATGACAATGGTTCACTGGATATTTTCGCAATGGAATTTCACACTTGTTATCATATTTTCTTCTCTTGACATTGTTTGTTAATTTTAGCGTACAACCTAAGGTTTCTTTGGGGAAATATCCTTATTACGTGTACTTTGAACCAAGATTTTTAGCAATCGTATAATTTGACTGTTGACGGAGGGTCGCGACCCACTCCATTTTTTGTCCTTTTTAGCGCATAGGGCTTTTGAATACCCCAAAGCTCTTAGGAAAGTTAATGTGAATTTTGACAGATGTTTTGTTTATGTTATACAAGACAAGAATGTCTTGATACATTCTTCAAACATTAAAACTTAAATTACTTGGCTGAATAAATCTTTGTTGTGCAAAACAGAAGATTCGAAGGAGAATATTATATCATTAATTTGGTAGGGAGGATTACATCATTTTAAGAAATGAACACTAGGACACCTACCATTAATGCTTCGTTCCGCAAATTGAGAAGAATGCAATACAAGGATTTTAAATAAACGAAATGCTTCAAAAGCCGTAAGTCTTATATGTAAAACTTATGAAGGTTAGTACCATTCCATGTTCTATTGACCTCATCACCAAAAAGTGTTGCGAGTTTATAGGCTCCATTACCGTAGGCTTCAGCTATTACATAGTGATAGAACTTATGCACGCGCCATCATATAAGTTCTTAGGACCGTTTTGGACTCCATGCTGTTTAGACATTGATCTAGGATTAACAATAAGCACAATGATAATAATAAGCACAGTGGAATAACATAAAGAATATTATTATTATCATTAAGGTTCTTCGTCATCATCTCTACTCTAACATACACCAAAGCCCCAATGCTACGTGATCAAGTGTAGCACGGTTACAATCTAACAGCGATCTAAGATCGTTGAGGCTTAAACAAAACACCAACCTATACCCTAGGCGCTTTCTANAGACGTTTTCTACAAACCATACGCCTAGGTACACACACACACTTTTCTGTAATATTACATTGTACGTACATATTATGAATTCCCTGTATCTCTTTATATAATAGAGATACTAGGGTTACAAAGGATATATTCTAAATAATAAAAAGATATGCAGTAATCTTTTTCTTTCTTTGCAAGTTTCTTCCTTTGTCTCCATAAGTCCTTCATCTTTCATATTTGTCAATATCAACTCAAAGTATAATTCCCAACAGTAAGATTAAATTTGAGTTCTACCTATTACATCTTATTTTGTTTCTCTTTTTGTAATAAAGAAGCTATAGTGTAAGCATCAATATTAATTTGGTAATTTATGATCAAACATTAGAAGTAAATAACACAAACTTATGAAAACATAATTTTCCAACAAAAAAGTACATTAGTAAAAATGGTATAATGATTATTCATAATCAAATAAATGAGTCAATTTTCAAAACTATCTAAATATGCTACATATTTTAACGAAAATATAAGTAAAAGAAATGCCAAAATTACAATACACATCGTAAATTGATAGCATGGGTTTGCCAAACTAAAGGCATATATCACTAACATCTCATGCAACTCAAGTATCATCATATGATTTTGTTTGAATAATAAAATATACTCCGTAATTTTTAATCCAAAAACATTCTCCTAAAATAATAGGTAGATTATAATGTGGGAAACGGTGTACACTTTTATTAATAAATCAGATTATAGGTAACAATAATTAACAGAAAATAAATGACAGAAAATTAATCAGCAGACAGAATGGAGTAGAAGCAGAAGACATACACTATTTAACGTAAATAAATCGAAAGCAATAAAGGTACGAGGCTCGTGTAAACACGATTCCCTTAAAACAGATTCGCCGTCTGTTTCCCAGGGTACAACGTACAAAACTGTTGTACAGCCGGACTTGACTTACTTGCCTGAAAAATCACGAAAAGCTTGCGTGTTTCTGATCGAAAGAATTGCTGGAACTCGTACAGTTTAGAGCAGCGGTTTTTTGTGTACAAAACCGAATGAGAGCATGTTATATTTATAGTGTTAACCTATCTTGTTCACCAAGACAGAATAACAGATAAATATAAACGAATTTCGATATCTTTCTTTTATTTAAACCGATTATGTGTAACTTATTCTCAAAGTTTAAATCAGTTCCAAAAATAAAAAGATGCACAAAATATTCTGTAAGACTTGTCTAATAAGTCGAAATCTATTCCTCAAATAGATTTACAGAATCTGAAATTGGAAACTGGATAACGAATCTGCAGCAAAAAGATACGCACGTATGCGAGGCTTCGGAGCTGCATTCGTGTCCGCAGGTCACGCGGGCTCGCATGAGTTTAGAAGCTTCGAACCCATCTTGGCCCAGAAATCCCATTTTCTGCACCCCCCTGCGCGCGCGTAGGGGTGGGAGCATAGCTCACCTAAAGGAATTTGAAAGCTAGTACAAGGATATCCTTATAAACTAGTCTCCACTTCCTTCACTAGGCGATGTGGGATGTGTTTTTGTTTCCAAATCTTGTGTTTCAAGTGTCCCACTTTGAGACACGATTTCTCATTCATCTTAACTCCATTTTGGACATACTTTAGCTCGTTGCGAAGCTCTCTTGGAGGAGAACAAAACGCCCCAAGAAACATAAATATATGTAACATATACATACATTAAATTATGTCCAAAGTTTGCATAAACCACTTTGCAAACACATTTTTCCAACATATAATATATATACATATAATTTATTTTTATTTTTAGTTACGCCAAGTAAAACCATTTGAAACATGTTAAGTGGTTCATTTCTTAATCGATAATACATAATAAAAACGAAATTTTAAAAACCCTGTGCGTGCACAGGTATTATAACTAGTTGTTGATTATGCAATTTTCCATTCGTCTCACCACACTCGGAAAGGCAATCATAAACACCCATATTCTAGAGATATTCACCACTCTTCTACACCGACGATATAGCAACTTCACTTATGTTGAATCCAAATCGTACATGTCACTTTCTCAATTTGCACAATAGAATAATCGAAAATTTTGTTACCATATGTGACCAAAATCGCGACTAATCAACGGCCTTTGGCCGAGTTATCACAACTTGTGCACATTTTCTTTATTTAATCATATCATTTCTAGTTAAAAAAAGATTAATTCAATATGGGTGAAGGAGACATGTAATGTTAATTTTGAATGTAAAAGTACGGAATAGAAACTGATAAAAAACTGTATTGTACTGTAAACAGTGGATCAAAGAAGGTAGAAATTACGAAACATTTTTACTTTTGATAAGAAGGGGTACTAATAAGATAACCCTGCTCTATAAGCATTGTCTAAGATAAGATGCTTGTATTGTTACTAAAATTGGCAATGCAAACAAAACTGTAAAATGACAGTGGATATGTTTATTCTTGTATGTGTAAGACTGTAAGTTGCAGCATCTTTGGGAATACTCAAAATCCAATATCTTAAACTAAAACACCCCAAAAGTGAGTTAAAACCATTGTTTGATGCTTGAGCATGGATGATTATCAAGAATCTACATTGGGTTATGTTAAACTTACAAAGATAACTCATTTCCCCAACAAATGACTCTGTTCAAGAATATATGGTACATGTCACAAAGTAATATATATATTACTCGTATTAGATACCAATAAGGCAATAACAATTTGCAATTCTCAACCCAAAATACAAGTTTTATGAACTTATCTAAAATTGTGCATAATGGCGTAACCAATATATTGCTATAAATTGTGTCATATCATATCGCTTCTAGATGAGCCAACTTAGACGCACACATTTCAGAAATTGAAATTGACTCCAGTTACTTCATGCAAATAACTTAAGCCCGCAAGTCCGTAACCGTCGCAGAAGCTATTTCCATCGTTATATGTCTAATTAGATCAAATGAGAAGGATGAAAAGTAATCACCACATATTTTACATGCACCTACAAAAATAGATGCATCTTTCTTCAAATTTTCCCTCCTCATTTGAAATGTGTGATTATAATTAGGGCTAAGCATCGCAGACCCAAAACCGACAGAGACCGAGAGGACCGACCGAACCAACGGTCCGGATTTTTTTCTTATTTGGGTCTCGGTCCGGTCCGGACTGGTCTTACGTAAAACCCGACTATTATGCCGTCTTGGACCAGACGGACTGGACCTGACCAACCCGGACCAGACCGAACACATTCGGTCCGGTCCTCGATCTAAGGTTTTGGGCTAGTTTCGTCTCGGTCCAGTCTAGTTTTGGACCGATGATCACCCATAGTTATAATTACTCTTCACCTTTTCTTATTTTAAATATTTTCACACCAGATCCTTTCTCAATTAAATCTTCCTAAATATAATAGACGACTCTTAAATACTAGCATGGTACACGCGCATTGCGGGAGGGGGTACCTTGTGATTGAACTTCATGTACCAACAAAATAACAATGACGAGATGATTAACCTGAGAAAAACAAAAAGAACTCGACCCCGATCCGGCCCTATTCACCCATTTTTACCGGTTCCGGCGGTCCTCTCAGGTTCATTTTTGAACGGCTTGTATTGGCTACTGAACCAATGGCGACTCCGGTTCCCGGTTAAACCGGTTGAACCCACTGGTCCGGTTAAAACTATATGTACCATCAACTTGTCTGCATATAAATTGTATGAAGCTTTGTGTGTTTTATTAGTTTGTACAATATGTATAATAACATGTATTTTTCATTTCGGCCACGTTTTAAAAATTACATGGTAGTTATGGTTATATACGTCTTTTTTTTTTTTTTTTTTTTTTTTTTTTTTTTTTTTTTTTTTTTTTTTTTTTTTTTTTTTTTTTTTTTTGCTTATATTAAATTACATTGTGTGTTTTTTAGTTAATTTTTCTTAAAACAAGAAAGTGATTTAAAACGGTGTAATTAATGTTATTATAGGCTTATAGCTATACTTATTTAAACTTTGTCATAATAAGTCAGTGTGTTGACTTAATATTTTAATAAGACAAAATTACACGGATGGTCCTTGTGGTTTACACGGATTGCAAGTTTAGTCCCTAAGTCGAAATAAGTACACCAGAGATACCTAATTCTAAAACTTGTCACCCTTTTAGTCCCTAATTTGGATGGGCCGTTAGTTTATCCGTTAAGTTATTTGCACCGTTAGTCCTCCGTTAATATTTTTTGTACTGTTAGTCCTCATTTTCTAAAAAAGTCCTCATTTTTTGCACCGTTAGTCCCTCCGTTAATATTTTGCACCGTTGTCAATTTTTTTTACGTTTTCGTCCATTTTTTACGTTCTCGTCTGTTTTTTAATGTTTTCGTCCTTTTTTTTACGTTCTCGTCCGTTTTTTTTACGTTTTCTTCTTTTTTACGTTTTTCCCTTTTTTTTATTTGGTAAGTATACTAAATGAAAACTTGACATTTGATAAAAATGTTTCTGTATCGATTTTAAATCACGATTTTGACCCCTTTCTAGTCCGAGTCATCAAAAGTGTAAAACATGAAAGTTGTCCGAAATGATGTTTTACATCAAGACTCACAAGATTTTAACCTAAAAATGCAAAACAAGGGCTGTTTACTACCAAAACTTAAGCCATTTTTCGTTCGTTATCATTCGTTCGTTATATATCAAATCGGGTTCACCAGCCAGTGTATATGTCTTAGAGGAGAAAACTATATGAACATCTTTACGTTTTCGTCCATTTTTTCAAATAAGTTCGATGATTTACACAAGTACAAAATTTACAAAAGTTTATAAGTTATGAATTTGGTAAAAAAAATGGCTTAAGTTTTGTTAGTAAACAACCTTAGTTTTGCATTTTCTGGTTAAAATCTCGCGAGCCTTGATGTAAAACTCATTCCAGACAACTTTCATGTTTTACACTTTTGATGATTCAGACCAGAAATGGGTCAAAATCGTGATTTAAAATCGACACAGAAACATTTTTATCAAATGTCAAATTTTCTTTAATATACTTACCTAATAAAAAAAGGCAAAAACGGTTAAAAAAAAAGGTGAAAACGGATAAAAACATAAGAAAGCAGACGAAGACGTATAAAAGCGGACGAAAACGTAAAAAAAAAAGGGATAAAAACATAAGAAAACAGACGAAAACGTAAAAAACGGACGAAAAAGTAAAAAAACGGACAAAAATATAAAAAAACGCGGACTAAAACGTAAAAAAGCAGATGAAAAACGTAAAAAAATGGACGAAAATGTAAAAAAGCGAACGAAAACGTAAAAAAAATAGACGAAAACATTAAAAACGGACGAGAACATAAAAAAATGGACGAAAACGTAAAAAGATTGACAAAAGCGTAAAAAAATAGACGAAAACGTTAAAAAAACGGACGAGAACGTAAAAAGATTGACAACGATGCAAAATATTAATGGAGGGACTAACGATGCAAAAAATGAGGACTTTTTTAGAAAATGAGGACTAACGGTGCAAAAAATATTAACGGAGGACTAACGGTGCAAATAACTTAACGGATAAACTAACGGCCCATCCAAATTAGGGACTAAAAGGGTGACAAGTTTCAAAATTAGGTATCTCTGGTATACTTTTTTCGACTTAGGGACTAAACTTGCAATCCGTGTAAACCACAGGGACCATCCATGTAATTTTGTCTTTTAATAATGTAGTAGAGATTATAGGTGAATCCAATTGATTCTTTGATAGAAAAGACAATTATATTACAATTACTCAATGGGTCTAGATGGGTCAATTTTTTTTTAAAATTATTTTTTACTTTTTTCTTATTTTACTTAGAAAATTAAAATAAAAAAGTAATAATAATTAAAAAAAAAAATGAAATAGGCGGATTGTCCCGACCAAAACCCATCTAAAACGAGACCCATTTATACCCATGTTTTAGAAGATCCGTCTAAACCCGAACCTATTAGACCCAAACCCACCTTAAAACCATTACCCACCCCGCATATTTTGCCACCTCCTAGCGTTCTTAAACCATCACACTAATTTTCATATCTCTTATATAATAAAACAAAACCCTTAGTGGGTACTTTGTCATTTTGAAAAAAAAGAATATTTCCTTATAGGCAATATTTTAATTATTATTTAATTTATAAGTTTTTAAATTCGTTTTGTTGATATACTATACAAGTAGAAGATAAATACAAAAAATATAGATAAGATTTAAATGATTATCTTTAATTATAAAAAACTACAATTAAAAATCATAAATCAAACAAAATAAAAATTAAATTATTAGTTTTTTAATAAATAAAAAGATATCATTCAAAAAATTTAAAAAAAACCCGCGCGTGCGCGGGCATTATAACTAGTGGTAAACTACAAAAGGATACTGCATTGTGCATAACATTCTAAACTTCACCACAAAGTGATCAACATTACCAATATATACATAGGCGCATCAATCACCCAGAGGTATCAATCTTTCTTCAGGTGGCTCCAAAAGGTATCAGGTTCTTTTCATAGGGTGAAACATAAGAGATGCCCTTTCAATCATGGCATTTGCATCCAGTTATAATTTTTCGATATAGAATCCAAAGGAATATTATGATCAATAAGACCATAAAACATCAAATGGTTCCCACTTAGCCTATCTCTAAGAAACCTTTTATGATGAGACAGTAAGAATCCATAACCAGTCATTCCTTTCAATCAAGATAAGAAAAACACATTTATGGTAATGTTTATGGTAAAGCGAATCTTAGCCAGCAAGTAAAAGGTTCCGCAAGACAGATTCCACTACTGATGAACTGTACAATCATGAGAACCAGATGTTTTTCAAAGTTAGCATACCAAAAGAGCCATCTAGAACTCTTATCACACTGTACAGTTGGGGAGAGTGTATGTAGAGAGCAGATGAACACACCATATGTGATTAACATCACTGGCGCAAATACAAAATAAGAATACAAGGCTCTATAGACAAAAGACCCCACTAAGACAAAAGGCAGTGAATGATAGCCCTATATCCAACACACCATCTTCAGTCCATCCTGTAAGCCCAACCATGCTTTTGCAAAAATGCTTGAACTGCTTCTTTGATTGCTAAGTTCTGAACTAACTGAGATGGAGAAAGATGTTCACGGGTAATTGGATCAAAATTTCCCACCTGATTCATGGTTATTGTGGACAAATGTAAGAAACAAAAATCACGAAGGATAATTCTTTAAGCAAGATCAGAGATTAAAGCAAACACATCATTTATAGAAGGGTGAAGTTGGGTTAGCCAGCAAACAATTTTATGTCTTTGCTAAAAAATTTATAAACAACTAATGTGTTAATAGTAATATAAATCGATGAATAAAAACAACATATGTGTTTAATTGTTTGAACGCAAATAAGAAAAATGTGAGTAATAAGAGAAACCTTCTCAAGATGCTCAAGAATGACTGCCCTCTCATATGTAATACCACTTGGAGCAATGACAGGATCACGGAATATATCAAGTGTGATTCTGCAGCATAGGTAGTCTGGTATCTGAAATTACAAAAGTAAATGTAAGAAAAACATGCAATATGTTATACTCTGTAATGAACTATAAGAATCCACGATAAAATATTTCACCTCCACTGGTGTGTCAAATTCTGCAGCTTTGCTGAATACAGAATTCAGAGCTTCTAATTGCTTAGAAGTAGTATCCGTAAATTCATCAATAAATCCTTCAATTTGAGTAACATCACGTAAATGTTTTTCTTTAAGAGCAACTTCACAAGATTGTCTGTGCTCGCATAAGAGACAAAATACCAACAAAGATAATAAGTGAAAACAATCTCAAGTATATCAATCACTTCCTAACATCTAATGACCAATGGTAACATATGAAGGTGAGTAGGTGACGTTGACCCATTTACTTATGAATGGGTTGATTTGGATTGTGTTTTATCTTAACCGAGTCAAAGATTCATATTAATATTGTAAGAAAATGTTTGTAATCAGAATTTATGCATTAACTATCTCTTAAAAAAACTTAGAAAGGACAAATAATGTCATTCGAGTCAACCCAACGCACAAAAGATGACACGTTTCAATCCAAACCTGTTTTAATCCGTTACCTAGCCCTGCCCAACCCACCCATCTTGCCACCTCTTCTAACATACGTAAGATTACATACTTAAGGTTTTGCAAATCCCAGGAGCGCTGGGTGGAATCACGCTCCCATTCTTGATATTTGGCTCTGGCTAGCTCCTGCCATATTTCCTCCACAATGTAACTATGAGGGTCTGCTCCTCTTCCAAGATCCAAAGACTTGCATATGATATAAAATGTTGTCAAACATAAGAGAATATTTTCATAAGCTGCTGTTAAAATCCTGAGTTTTAAAATAAAGTGGCAAGCAAAATTCATACCCTCTGCAATTCTTGTATTCCTTCAGCATACTTTTCCCTATGTAATAGGGCAAGCCCTAGCATATAATGACCCTGCAGGTCCAAAAGCATTTCACCTTGTTAGCCATCCTACTCACAACCAGATATATAAGGATGTCTTATAGTGAGTAACTAAGTTCATTTATTATTACATCATCAATCGACACTCACGGCTATACTTAAAGATATCAATAAATTAAGAACACCCGCTTCTATAAGAAAGAGGGAAAAATATGAAACACTTGAAAACTATGATCATTGCGAGTTCCTGAAGACATTATCCTCAAAGAACAGTTGCAAATAAACATGTTTATACAGTTTAATCTAAGTTATGACGAGGTATTATTCAATGTCTGTTTAAAGGGACTACATACCCTATAAACCTTTGTAATATATCATGTCAACTCCTAAGTTTAGTCAAGCTCATAAGTTATAGTTGCTGATACAAGTTGTTATTTAGTGAATCATTTTGCATCCATTGTCATGGACCATAATACAACAGACAAAGGGTGGTCTGTAATGAAAAAAGCTTAAACTAAAGGCAAAAGGTGCTTCTTTACATGATCTTTTAAAACCTGGAGAGACGTGTGATCTTGTGATCAAATCTAATCAAGTTCACACGCAGAATAAGCAGATTTGATGAATATAAAATGCTTAAATCTACAAGAGATTGCATTGAAAAGGAAACGTGAGGAATATAAAGTTTAGGTCGAAGCATTAACCAAGATGGTAATAGTATATCAAGATAAGAAAAAGGATGTTGAACAATATTGGAAAAGTAAGAAGGATAGACCATGAAAGCATAAGTGGTTTGATCACTCTAATTCTTGCCATGGATCTTTGAGGAAAAAGTATGATAGTTAATTCTTGCCATAATTCTTATCTACACTGGTTTATCTAGTTGCTTCATGTGAATGACACATTTAGTCATTTATTGCCTCCTAATGTTTATCCAACATGAGATATAAGAGATATTGGCGCTACAAAGGAAGATGTTAGCAATGAGGTTCTAACCAGTCTACAAAAAGCATACACATCTAACAAATTAAAGAATGTTTAGCAGTTTAAGAAAGTATTTAAGCATCAGCACATGTGGAATTTGGAAATAGCTAGCATGTCATTGGTATCTAACCTCAAACCTTACCATGACACAGATAAAAAGAAAGACGAGCATGGTGAAAACTGAACAATCCAAGCAAAGAAAGTATTCAGTATGAATATTCCAACATATTTGTGTTCCTCTTGGTCAATTCCCACTACAAAGGCATACCATGTCCTCTGTACACTAATTTGGGTTTCACAAGGGGTTTCCGACTTGGTTCCTCACTTATTGTTTTACTTATAACTCCTTGCAGCCTCTTTATAGTAAATTCAGAGATGCCTCAAATTACGAATACAGATTAAGGTTTGGCAAACATCACTTGTCAGCCTTATATCTAATAATACCATAAGGCAACCCTATATTTTATTTGACTTACGCAGGTTACTCACCAGTGGCCCGAGGGCCTTCTCTTGTTCTTTTTTCCTGTTCTTTCACTCTCTATGCTTCAGATTTAATTCCTTACAATAGTTGTTGCTTCATGTTTTCCAGTTTATTTCTACATCAGATCTAGTTTTTCTCTACTTCAATGGCAGATTCTCAAGTTTTCACAAGTTCTGCCTCAAACCCAGGAATAGTAAGTTTTGTTGCCATAGATCTAGTGAACTTAGATCCTTCTTATATAGTATAAGACACCGATGACTATTTTGGTCTTTTCTAGGATCCCTCTCTTCTCTGTCCTCATTTAATTACCGTTGTAAACTAGTAGTTTACTATGTCGGTTGAGCTTCACCGAACCATTTCTTCTTATAAAATGTACAAGCATGGCTTCGCGTGGTCCACTGAAATTGTGTTCAATGGGCTACAGTGTCGGCCCAAATAATCCCTACACCGTTTCTTTTGAAAGTCGGCTCGTAATTTCCGGTCCGCGTCGAGTATTCAAGTCAATAAAGAATCCTCAAGACCCAGTTCATCGAGTTGTCATAATCAAGTTTCTTGTTATCATATTGGTTTAGTGGTTCTCAAACTAGTTAGCTATCAAGGGATGTTCAAGAAGGTCTATTCAATCAATGACTCCAATATTTCTTTGTTCGGTTGGTTGTATTTAGTTTTCAATAGTTCTAAAAGAGTAATTCTTGGTCAATAATTTTTATTTTTGTCAGTCTGATGAGTTTTGTCATAAACTTTCAAGGTTGTAATCGTAAACTGGAAAGACATCTTTCCATCTTATTTGAAACCCAAGATTAATAAACAAATTTTCCTATTTCATCAAAATTATAGATTTTAACGATTTGGTAGAGAAAAGCTTAATAATGTGTCCCAAAAAGTTTCTTTATGACCACGTACGGAAAAAAATATTATTGCCCATACGCTCATATTGGAAACCATTTGGAGTTATTTTGACGCGATGAAACAGAATCTAATGTTGCCACCTAATCACAAATGTTATTCAGATTCCATTCATCAACTTCCATTAAAGGTATATACTACGTCTACATAAATAAAGGTCACGTTCTGTTTCTTTAGACTCTGATTTGTTTAGGCAATACGTAAGCAATGACTACTCTGCTAACTCCAACAAGAGACAATACTACGCTTTACTACTAGAATAGAGAAAAAGAAACAATCATATTAAATATAACGATTATAAGCGAAAAGGAAACAGTTAACAATCTAAACCTTAACAGAGTTACGATCAAGCTGTACCGCCTTCCGACAATCCTCCTCAACTCTTACCCAATCACTACATCAAACAATTATCACACATTAACACAAAACACACAAAACCAAAACATCGCCCAAAATTCGCGCCACATCCCATACTCATTATATTTTCAAAAAAAGAAAGGTACATTCTAGCCTTTGATCTCAAATTACCAATCTTTTCAACAACCCATCTTCCAATTTCAACAACTTTAACAAATACAGCTTAAAAAGTATATCAATCACATATACGTACTTTCGCTTACGATGACATAAAGCGCGGTTAGTCCAATAAACCACAACTTTAGGGCACAAAGTAATCGCCTGCAAGAAAAATCCAAAAACTCATTCAGACATTACATCAAACACGTTATATACATTAACAAAAAGTTTATAAAAAATTACATATAGATACATATATACCTCTGTATAAGCATCAATAGCAGCACCTAATCGATTCTTCTTAAAATACAAATTCCCATCTTGCTTAAGCTGCTCTGCTTGAACTTTCACACCTTTCACCATCGGAACAATAAAAAAGACACAGATTTTCCGATGATGATGATGATGATGTTTTTTTTTTCAATGTTCGTACGAGGTTTTGTGTTTTGGGTTATTTATTTATTTATTTATAAAAAGTTTTGATTTTTTTGAAAATTCTTTTTGAATAAGGAGAAGGAAAAGGATTGTTTGTGGGATGGGATTGAAGGGAGGTGTTTGGTAAAGTGACGTTAGGTGACAGACGGTTGTGATTGGTTGTGAGTTTTGAATTGTGTTTTTGGAGCGTGGGATTTTATGGTCAATGTCAACGATAAGGATTAATGCATTGTAATTTCTTCGATATGTCCTATGATTGCCAAAAATATCGTCGACTTTCCTTTTTTTTCCTTGTAATTTCGATATATCATGAATTTTTTTGACTTATGCTTTTAGCCCCATGAATTATATTAATTGTATTCTTTTTGT
>LBNU01006085.1:161114-172754 GCA_014162995.1 Artemisia annua | reverse complement strand
TTTGTGTGTTTTTGATGAATCCAAAGTGAGAAATTCGTCCTCTATATATAGGCACATGGTGACCCTTCAAAACAGTCACAATACCCCTTCAAATGGCCTTAGAGACACTTCTTTTCGTAATAGTCACAATGGTTCAGAATTAGTGACGCTTTAGCGACGACCCAGCGACAGAATAATCGTCGCTAACTGCCACCGGTTCAAACAGTCGCGATGGTTCGCCCTTTGATGCCTTTTCAATAGATCTAACCGTAACCATTGCAATTAGACGCGTCTTTACCATGATGACGGTCAATTAGAGACGGTTTAGTGACGATTTAGTGACAGAAAAACTGTCACTAATTTCAATTTCGTGGCAATCACTAATAACAACAAAACTATAATAAGTAATGTTCCAACAATACCCCACATTTTCTATTCAAACACCAATAATACCCCACATTTGAATAGAAAATAAGAAAATTACTTATTATTCTATTTCCATCAAATGTAATATGATATGCGTCAGATTAGGTGTCTTTTGGACTTGAACCTATCCTAGTGAGTACATATCGGATCTACTTTGTGGATAGTGAACATAAGTCTTGAACTAGCCACTTTTTGTAGTAAATCGAGACAATAAGTATCACACATATCATATTTATGCAATAACAGACTCTTACGGTTGTGTTCATTTCGGTCGTGAACATATCCTTATTCATGAGAATTTTAGAGAATTTAGCCATCTAGTTCCCAAAGATGCGACCACACATCAATCTCGTATAGGTAATGCCAATCAAGAATATTCCGTAGTATTCCACTGTAAAAGCCATTAGCATTATTAAGAATTAGAATTCAGCCCTCAATCATCAACGGAAAACACACAACATTCATCATAGGAATGGGCATACCTGTGTGTTGGTACTTTTTGAGTTTTTCTCAACCAGTTTTCCTATTGAACCTAGACCATGGGATCTCCAATTTTGCTAGGTTAGGTTTCCGCCGAGTAGTCACTCATTGTGTTGGCTTTAAGCCCATACCCCTCGATGTAAATATGACTTGTTCTCTACAAAGGCCTTTTGTCAAAGGATCTGCTATATTTTCCTTTGACTTTACGTAGTCGATGGAAATGGTTCCATTTCTTAACAAGTCCTTTATCGTATTGTGGCGACGTCTTATATGTCTTGACTTGCCGTTATAGATTTGATTCTTTGCTCTGGTAAGAGCAGCCATACTATCACAATGTATACACACAGCAGTCACAGGTTTTGGCCACAAGGGAATACCCTCTAGGAAGCTTTTAAGCCATTCTGCTTCTTCAGCAGCTTTGTCTAAGGCTACAAATTCTGCTTCCATTGTTGATCTGGTATTCACAGTTTGCTTAGACGATTTCCATGATACAGCAGCCCCTCCAAGTGTAAATACATAGCCACTTGTGGACTTTCCTTCATTATGATTGGAAATCCAATTGGCATCACAAAATCCTTCTAATACAGGAGGATATTTAGAGTAATGTAACCCATAAGCTATTGTATGCTTAAGATATTGAAGCACTCTTACTAGTGCATCCCAATGATCTTTTCCAGGGTTATGTGAGTATCGACTAAGTCGACTTACACTATATGCCAAATCTGGTCGTGTACAGTTCATTATATACATCAAGCTTCCTAGTACTTGTGTATATTGTAACTGAGATACACTTTGTCCTTTGTTCTTCTTGAGTTGAACCTTAGGATCAAAGGGAGTTACAACCGGTCTATCATCATAGTGCCCAAATTTCTTAAGGGTCTTCTCAATGTAATGAGATTGGGTAAGGATGTATCCATTGGAATTCTTTTGAATTCTTATACCAAGAATGACATCTGCTTCTCCCATGTCTTTCATCTCAAATGAAGAATGAAGCATTTTCTTGGTTTGGTTTATAACATCCATATTTGTTCCCATGATCAACATATCATCTACATATAAACAAATAATGACAAATGCATTTTTGTATTGTTTAACATAGACACATTTATCACATTCGTTTATCTGATAGCCGTTTGATAATAGAGTGTTATCAAACTTCTCATGCCATTGCTTTGGAGCTTGTTTAAGGCCGTAAAGAGATTTAATCAATTTACATACCTTATGCTCTTGACCTTTGACAACAAACCCCTCGGGTTGTTGCATATAGATTTCTTCATCTAATTCACCGTTTAAGAACGCTGTCTTCACATCCATTTGATGTATAATCAGGTTGTGAATTGCTGCTATAGCCATTAACGTTCTTATAGAGGTTATCCTTGTAACCGGTGAATAAGTGTCAAAGAAATCTTGACCTTCTTTTTGACGGTATCCTTTTGCTACTAAACGAGCCTTATACTTTTCTATGGTACCATCAGGTCTTAGTTTCTTTTTGAAGATCCACTTATGGCCTATTGGTTTATGTCCCGAAGGTAGATCAACCAATTTCCATGTATTATTATGCATAATTGAGTCTATTTCGCTTTGAATAGCCTCTTGCCAATAAGGTGCTTCTGATGAATCCATAGCAGCCTTATATGTTTGTGGTTCTTCATTCACAATATAGGTCATATAATCAGGTCCAAAGTCTTTAGAGACTTTTGCACGCTTACTTCTTCTAGGTTCATCATTATCTTGTTGAACCTCAGAATTGTTGTCTCTTTGATCTTGAGACAACTGATCGTCTAATACTCTTTTCCTTGGATTTGAGATTTGTTTCTCTTTATCCTTATAGGGAAAGATATTCTCAAAGAAATCTGCTTCAGCAGATTCTATAATTGTGTTGTTGCTTATGTCCTCTACATTGGATTTGTAAACCAGGAACCTATAAGCAGCACTATTCTTTGCTGGACCGAGATAAACACAATCAACTGTTTTTGGTCCAAGTTTGGTTCTCTTTGGTAAAGGTATTTGAACCTTTGCCAAACAACCCCACACTTTCATCCTTTTATAAGAAGGTTGTTTTCCTTTCCATAATTGATATGGAGATTTGTCACTCTTCTTATGTGGAATTTTATTCAACACTGTATTTGCAGCAAGACATGCTTCACCCCATAGACTATGAGGAGCCCCTGAAGTAATTAACATTGAATTAATCATGTTCTTCAATGTTCTATTCTTACGTTCAGCCACGCCATTTTGTTGTGGGGTGTATGGGGCTGTTGTTTGGTGTACAATACCATAAGTAGAACAAAATTCAGCAAAGTCATTGGATTCATATTCTCCTCCTCTATCAGACCTTAGAATTTTGATCTTTTTGTCTAGTTGATTTTCAACTTCTGCCTTATATGTCTTAAACATATTCAAGGCTTCATCTTTGGTATTTATTAAGTACACATAACAAAATTTGCTGCAATCATCAATGAAAGTAATATAATAATTCTTTCCTCCTCTTGATGGTGTTGCTTTGAAATCACATAAATCTGTATGGATTAAACCAAGTATTTCATTTGATTTTTCTACAGATTTGTGTGAATGACTTGTGTATTTAGATTCAACACATATCTCACACTTGGATATTTTATCCATTGTGCATTTAGGCAACATGCCTAAGTTTATCATTCTTTGCAAGGAACGAAAATTAACATGGCCTAATCTATTATGCCATAAGAAAGAAGGATCAATCATGTACACAGAAGCGGTGCTAGTGCCCGCGTTATTATTATTAATAACATTGTCATCAGTTACAACACTTAGTTTAAAGAGTCCCTGATCAAGGTAACCCTTTCCTACATACACACCACCCTTGGTGATTACAAATTTATCTGATTCAATTACAAGTTTAAATCCCTTATTACTAAGAATAGGGCCAGAAATCAGATTCTTGGTGATGTTAGGCACATGCAACACGTTTGAGAGTACAAGATCTTTTCCAGAAGTCAACTTCAATATGACTTTGCCCTTTCCTTCAATCTTTGAAGAAGTTCCATTCCCCATAAACATTGGTTCAGTTTCATTCACCTTTTGGTAAGAAACAAACATACTTCTTGAATTACATATGTGCTTTGTTGCACCAGTATCAAACCACCAATCAACATCATTTGTGGTCAAGAAGGCTTCAATTACTCCAACAAATTCTGTTGGAGAGGCGACATGGTTTGCTTGGTTGGAATTTCCTCCAGAATTTCCTCCTCCATGCTCTTTCTTGTGGCGACAATCCTTGGCTTTATGACCAGGTTTCCCACAGACCCAACAATGATAAACTTTCTTGAAGTTGTTGCTCTTTTGTTGGGTGTAATCCTTCTTCTTATCTTTGGAAGAATTCTGTCCAGAACCACCACCCTTTTTGTTGTTCTTGTGGTAATTCTTCGGTTTGGAAGAGCTTTCTCCAACCATGTTTGCATTTGGTTCTATCGAATTTGCATCAGCCTTTTCCTGCATCCTGTTATCCTCCTCAACACGAATTTTGAGAACAAGTTGCTCAAAACTCATATCATCAGTCAAATGTTTAAGATATAACTTAAAATTTTTCCAGGATTGAGGCAATTTTTCAATAATAGAACCAACAAGAAAGTTAGAGTTTATACCCATGCCTTCTACTTCCAATTCATGGACTATGATTTGGAGTTCTTCCACTTGCTTCACAACAGGCTTTGCATCATTCATTTTGAAGTTCAGAAATTTTCCAACAACAAACTTCTTGGAACATGCAACTTCAGTCCTGTATTTCTTTTTCAATGATATCCATATGTCCCTTGCATTTGCAAAGGTAGAATAAATATCATACAAGGAATCATCCAAGGCATTCAGAAGATAATTTCTGCAATTATATTCATTATGATTCCAAAGTGAGGCAGCCCTTTCATATTCTGCCATTTGTTCCTGAGTAGGAACAGTTTGTCCTTCCACATACGGATCTGTTGGTTCAGGATCCGTGAGAACATTCGACACATGCAACGTCGTCAAGTAAAACAACATCTCCTGTTGCCAACGACGAAAATCAGTTTCTTTGAACTTTTCAGGTTTTTCAACATGCGGTTTCTGCATCGCTTGATCCATCTTGAAAATTTCTGTTTAAGATTGTTAGGAATAATATAATCGTAATACAAATTGTTTTGTATATAATCGTAAGATTACAACAACAGATTGAGGCCTGCAATAAGCAGTGTCCTTAAACAGAAATTCGTCCTATCTAGTACGAACTGTTTAGAGGATACAACAATCAAATCAAGTATGAAACTTGATTCTAGCGAATATTATATGTTTTGATGATGGAAATAGATGATATTTGTGTGTTTTTGATGATCTCAAAGTGAGAAATTCGTCCACTATATATAGGCACATGGTGACCCTTCAAAACAGTCACAATACCCCTTCAAATGGCTTTAGAGACGCCTCTTTTCGTAACAGTCACAATGATTCACAATTAGCGACACTTTAGCGACGACCTAGCGACAGAAAAACCGTCGCTAACTGCCACTGGTTCAAACAGTCGCGATGGTTCGCTCATTGATGCCTTTTTAATAGATCTAACTGTCACCAATTCGAAATGATGTGTCTTTACAATCAGGACGGTCAATTAGAGACGGTTTAGTGACGATTTAGTGACAGAAAAACCGTCACTAATCTCTATTTCGTGGATCACTATAAAAACACAACAAAACATTATTAGTAATGTTCCAACAATCTATAACCATATTAATACACAAAAATTCCCCACTAACCTCCCCTCCCCTCCCCTTGTTCTTGCCGCCCATATTACACACTTGTCCACTTTTAGGACAAGTGTGATCCACTATCTCATATATCATATATATAAGAACCTAAAAATACGCATAGAACATATCACAGACATTTCTACAACAAAAATCTGCTCTCCTCTCTTGTGTTGCTGCTGCCGTGACTTCCTAAGGCCAAGGATCCATCAATTTTTCAAGCTCAAGTGCACATTAGTACTTCTCTTTAGGGTTTTGAAATAAAAACCCAAGAAGTAATTAGGTTTAATCACTAAAAATACTCTAATCTTCCAAGTAAGTGTATCAAATTATTTTTCATAACATTACAATGTTTTTACAATGTCCATATCATTTTATCATCTCATGCAAGTAAATATATAATTTATACCACTTTATATATGTTTTTATAATTTTTATGAGCTAAAAATTAATTACATGAGATTAATTAGTAAACTAGCTTGATTGGTGATGTTTAGGAACCCATGACACCCTAAGAAGGTGTATGGTAGTTTAAGAGTGATTTTGGTGTTGATTGGAATGGATTGAAACAAGAAATAAACTATTTTGGACTAAAGAATCAGGAATGGATTGAAACAAGAAATAAACCATTTTTGAAACAATATAAAAGTTGCTGTCCACTTTTGTAAATACTGGAAAGATCAGGGGTTTATGGGTAATTTTGGACTAAATAATCGGGAAATACACTCAAAAACGAAACCATGGCCGCTTGAATGGATAAAAACGAGCTTATAACGAAAAAGATAGGCTAAAAACAAGTTTAACGACGAAAACTATTTTCTGAAAATATACTTGTTGATGCAAGACTTTCAACAGTTCAAACGAGGTGTTAAACATAATCGAAACAGCCCAACATATTAAAAATACATTAGTTCACTGTAACACGAGACCGAGGATATATAGAACATAAGAAACGGACCTATAACGACCAAGATACACGCGTTTGAAAACCGACACTTGAGACACTTTTCCACCAGCACTGCACTTAAAATATTTCCAAGTGTCAAAACTGCAGTTCCAGATATCCATGTTTGGAGCCACTTTTCTCATTGATAAACTCAGTTCTGGGAAAATGATACTTTTGAGTAAAAGTTAGCTCACCTGGCCTAGTTTCCAAATCAATTGGCCGTTTACCATTTGGAATTATAACGAATAATCTATGACCATCTAAACTTTCCCGAAAACTGTCCAGAAATGGCAGTTTTGGTCCGAACACCTCACTACACGACTGTTTATCTTTTAATCTATGCACATATGGGAAAAACGTCACTATTAAAACTTTTAGACAATGTAACAGGCTTTCTAAAACTACAGAGTTTCTCGTCTAAATCAAACTACACACTATTTTACGGCTAACTTTCTGAGGCCACTTGGTCATTTTCAGGAATTTTCCAAAGTGTTTTTTTGCGGCAAAAAGTTATATTTTCACAAGTTTTCACTAAACGACTATCGTAAAACATCGTTACACCGTATATACACAAAGTACATTATAACATGACTCGATGATATAAAACAAAATTTTTGACGATTATAGTCATTTCAAAATAATACGAGTGGTATAGATAACATATGCATTTGCATTCACGACAACATTTCGTAATCTAAGTTAGATTATATTCATTCATATTAGGTTGCGGCTTGAGTTCGCGCCTTGTTTCCAGTTTATTCACTTTGTCATTATACCGTTTGTATCAGGTAAGTTCATGGCTTCGCCTTTACTTATTTAAACCTTTTATAAACCTCGCGAGGGGGATACATGCTAGTTTTACAAACTGAATACAAGTAGTTTTGGTATGCTAGACCTGATTACATGATTTATAGACATCTGACATTGAGTACTTCTTGCCTAAAGTCCCCAATTTCATGAGCCGTTAATTATTTGAGTAAACTCTAGTATTATGAATATGCATATTTGTCTTGACGAGCCTATCCGGGTGAGGAGCGCTCATTTGACAACTGGTGGTCAAACGGACATATAATATTGAGAATTTTGGGTAAATGGCAAAGATTACCTTTTGCGGGGCATTATTAAATATGTGTTAAGATTCGGTTTCATGAGCTCAATGCTATAAATCTTATTTCCCAACTTGTATTTGTTACATGTCAACTTAATTATGGGCGTATAACAACGTAGCCCATCGTATTTTAAACGGAATTATCTTGTATTCAAATGATTACTTATTAAACTCTATGAATTCACTCAACTTTATGTTGACTTTTTAGCATGTATTTTCTTAGGTATTAGTACGCTAGCTGAGCATTGGGAGCAATTGGAGTCGCGTGGATATCAAATATTTAAGGATTTTTTTTTTACACATTCGATACCTTTTTATCTTTATAATATACATATGAGTCATGTTTTAACTCTTGTAACTTAAGTTTTAAATAGAAATTGTTGAAACCTTTGTACTCTGATTTATTAAATCGAATGTGACATTTTATTAAACGTCTCTTTTGAGGTCGTTTTATGTAACTTGTGTGTATGAACTATGAAGTGACACCCAAATTGGTATTCCGATGCGTTGTAATTTTGGGGGTGTCACAATAACGAAAAAAACAGGTTGGTAATAATGGTTGGAAGAAGATCCATGTGATAGATTTACATCTTGAACCCTTAAATAGAATCTTTTGATCTCGATCCGATCTTGCAAAGATAAAAGCTATATAGTAAGATCTCGATAATAATAGCCTTAGCTCAAACAATAGAAAATCCAAATCCAAACACCTCCTCACCCCATCATCATATTCTTCAACCTCATTCTTCTAACAAGTGGTTGATTATCAACCACTTGTTATCAACCACTTATTAGAAGAATGAGGTTGACGAAAATGAAGATGAAGTGAGGAGGTATTTGGATTTGGATTTTCTATTGTTTGAAGAAAATAAAGATAAATGAGTGTTTTGGTTGGATTTTATTAGAAAACAACAAGGACAACAATAACAACAGCAACAACAACAAATAAATTAAATAATAAAATAAAATAAAAATAATTAATGTTGGATATTATACATCCCTAAAGACTAACGATGCAAATACTAAATTCATTTTAAAAGAGTACGGGAAAATAATTGCATCGTTCATCCTCAAGTAAGTAGTGATACATGTTGTAATTTATCTAACAAGGATGTATAATAGTAAAATGGGCAAACTACAATGATTTATTTTAGACTTTACTCTTTTTGTTATGTTATTTGTTTGCTTGAATGTTGGTGGATACCTAACATCCCCACTTAGTGACGTGTGAAAGTGTTGGTTTTATGGCATATAGAAATGAAAAGACTCCATTAGACTTTTTTATTATTCGTAGATTTGATCCAATGATATGTTGTGCTCTTTCTTTAATCATAATGTTTAAAGTGCCGCAGCCTCAACCATTAAGCTTTATATTACTAATATTAAGCACTAAGTTGTGATCGTGATTGCAAATTCAAGTAATTCAAAACAGAAGAACTAATCATCCAATCAAAGACACTTTACACATAGTACGGACATCCATTTTTGCTCCAAATATATGCGTGCAAGCGCAGGTGAACATGTTTTCTTTTGTTATTGTGGATTATGTTGCCTGTTTGATGGGTTGGTCTGTGATGACCACGATTGGGTGTGCCTGGAAGTACCTGCGCAACCGTTTGGCTGCGAATACCAATGCTAGGACCAATTTTTTCATCGAGCTGTAGTTAATCTCTGTCTTCTTGAGTGCCTTGCTTACGAAGTAAACGGGTGTTTGCACTGAATCCCTATCTGTTAATAGTACCGCGCTCACGGCTCCATGTGTGGCGGATAAGTACATTATCAACTCTTCCCCTGGTCGGGGTGCTACTAGCTTTGGTAGTGCTGCTATCGTTTGTTTGAGTTGTTGGAACGCTTCTTCCGCTTNTTCCGTTTAAGGATTGTACTTCCTTAAGCGTTCGTGGTGAAGGGAGTTGTATGACCGCTTCTGTCTTTTCAGGGCATGGCTTAATGCCGTCAGGTTCTATGAGGTACACTAAGAACATACCTTCAGTAGCGCCGAAGGTGCACTTTTTTGGGTTTAGTTTCATGTTGATCCGTCGTAGTGTGTTGAATGTTTCTTCAATGTCGCGCACTACTTCGTCCTCTGTGTGGCTCTTTATGACCAAATCGTCAACATATACCTCTAGATTACGGCCTACTTGTTTTTCGAATGCGTTATCTACCAGGCGTTGATAGGTGGCCCCGGCATTCTTCAATCCGAAAGGCATTTTTGTGTAGCAAAAGACGCCTTGACTTGTGTGGAAGGCTGTTTTCTCCTCGTCCTCCTTGGCCATTTGGATTTGATGGTACCCTTTGTATGCGTCTAGGAAGCATTTAAAAGGATACTCGCACAAGGATTCCACCTTCCAGTCTATCTCAGGCAGCGGGTAGCAGTCCTGTGGACATGCTTTGTTGAGATCCGTAAAGTCCACACACATTCTCCAGCTGCCATCACTCTTTTTTACCACGACTGGGTTAGATAGCCAATCGTGGTAGTATACCTCCCGCATGATACCTGCGTCTACGAGTTTATGCACTTCTTCCAAGATAGCCTTCGCGCGTTCTGGAGCCTGACCGCGCTTCTTCTGCCTTATCGGTGGGTATCCTTGTCGGATCTGAAGCTTATGTTCCGAGATAGACCGGGGTACACCAGTCATGTGTTTTGGTTCCCACGCGAAGATATCTAGGTTTTTCTGAAGGAGTGCGCACACGGCAGTTCTCCCTTTTTCTGATAGTGAACCTCCTATTGACACCTGTTGTTCAGGATAATCTGGGTGGATCGCTACCTTCAGGTTTGGTGTTTTGGGTGTGCCGTACTCTTTAGCAGGTGTTGTTTCGTATGTAACCGTGTTACATTCTCCTGGGGGTAAAGCATTATTGTAGAGGGTAACGATTCCCCCTTCCACTGGGAACGTTAGCATTCCATGCGCTGTAGATGGTACTGCGCGGAGCGCTGAGATGCCTGTTCTCCCGATGATGCCATTGTATGGCGATGGAGATCTGATGACCATGAAGTTCATCCACGCCTTAGTGGAGTGTTCTTCGTCGCCGACCTCTACGAGCATGCGTAGTTGTCCTATCGGCCATATCTTTTCCCCTGTGAAGCCTGTTAGAGATGTCGCAGNTCGGCCATATCTTCTCCCCTGTGAAACCTGTTAGAGATGTCGCAGCTGGGACTAGCTGGTTTTGAATCTCTTGTTTTAGCCTCTTGAAGCAATGTTCGTACATTATTTCAGCTGAAGCTCCTCCATCGATGTACATGCGGTGGATAACGTGTCCTCCCGCTTGTATTTCGATTGTTAATGGTTCTGCCACTGCGTTGTCCGCAGTTAACTTGGGGAAGGAAATTTCTCTGTGAGTGGAGAACTTTTGTGTCACCTTTTGCTTGACACTGCGTTGCCAGGATTGGATCATATAGATCGTATCCACCTTGTCTTTAGGTGCGTCCTTTTTGTCTCCGCTTCTCTTGTCCTTTCCTTCCTTGATGTTTTTGACTAGGTGGTCCAATCTGCCTTCCTTAACTAATTTTTCAATTAGTTGCTTTAGTTGGACGCAGTCGTTTGTTGCGTGTCCTTTTTGCCCATGGTAGTCGCAGTATCCCGTTCCGATGCGCTTTGCTTCCGGTGTGCGTATTGGTGGAGGTTTTGGGAAGTTCGCTCCTTCTGTCGCAAATATTTCTCGCGGAGTCTTGGTTAATGGGGTATACTTGTCGTTTCCCCTTGCGCCTCCTTCTTTGCGATAGTTTTTGTTCGAATTGCTTCCCTGGTCATTGGATTGTTTCCTTGACTGGTCTTGCGGCTTATAATTCTGATATGCTGCCCTGCTATCCGCAGCTGCGGCTTCACCTTGAACAAGGGACCTCGTGCGCTTCATGAGTTCATCAAAGGTTTGAGGGGCTTATCGTTTAGTTTCTTGATAAGGTCCCGGTTGTAGATACCATTCATGAATCCTGAAATTTTTAGTATCTCAGG